>JACXGK010003296.1:0-27536 GCA_016801125.1 Novumbra hubbsi | reverse complement strand
ATTGCCTAAATTACTATTCGACCTAATGGGTGACCTACGGTCGGTTTTTAAAGCGTTAAACATGGGTTAGACATGCTGGTGGAAATAAGACGGCAGGTGCAAAGCAACAGAAATGGGATAAATACACTGATGAACAAATCCAATAACAGCTTTTCCCCGGGATCAGTCTAATGCTTTGGTTCCTGCCGGCGTACACGCTAAACATACAAACAGCTCACTGACATCATCCCATGGCTAACACAGCCGTCCGGTTTCTGGATGAATGGTCAGTCTGGTTCAAGGGACAACATTTTACACAGTCCTCTCAATAAAAGTGCCAAATGTATTCAGACAGACTACCAGCATGTACAATAAAGTATGCATGTGTGGTACCCGTCAGCGACCCATAGACATCACCACACAATGGGTACAGTACCTTGCCTGGCAATGCTCTATTTTGTAGCCTTTTATACTATTTACTGTCCGGTCTGGAAAACACGCTCAACTGGACTGAGATCTGGTGATTGACTCGGCCAGTCAGAAACCTTTCACTTTTTGGCCAAGAAATACTCCTTTGTAGCCATGCAACAGTGGGCGGGTGTCATGCAGTGTGCTGAAGCGCCATCCAATCGGTTTAGAGGCACTTCGGCAAACAAGATGTTTCCAAACAATTCATCCTGCTGCCGTTGTCAGCAGTAACTTCATCAATGAAGACAAGTTCCAGCCATACATGCCGAACACATAAAGCCTCTTCACCCTATTTCACAAGATGAAGTGTGGGTATTCAATTCATGGTACCACCCCTTTGTAAGACCATACTGTTTCGGACCAGCCTCATTCGGAACACTGCCTCCTAGACAGTTTTCTGGATCTGTCTGTCTAAGACCTCTTGATTATGATAAGCATTCTTTGGTCATCCACTATATTTTGGGCTAATATCTCTGATGGATGGCTAGTTTCACTTGCTTTGGCACTTGCACTGGTTCTTTGTCAGACACCAGCAAATGACTCCAAATGCAAAGACTAGATCGTGACAGCTCTATTGTTCATGTAGTTATGATACAAACAGACCTGCATAAATACAAACCGCTGTGAAGCAAAGTGTTCAAATACATTCGGCACCATCACATGAGTGGAGGGAATATGCACAAAATGCGGTCTAATTTCTTTTATAGTTCTAATCTAATATCGCTGAAAATACCCTCATATTGAAGCTATCAGTTTGCACTTTAACACAATTGTCATTGTATAAGTTCAAATCCAAAAGGCTGGAATACAGAAGTAAAAAAAAACAATAGTTATATCACTGTCCAAATGCTTCTTTAGTTCACTGTAAAAAAAAACAATCACTTAACTTAGATTTCTTTGGCACTGACTTTGCCAACTAATGGCTTTGTAACTAAAGTGTACTTATTATGATTGTCAGATGTTGGTTTTCCAAGACACCCTAGGAATGCACTTATTGTAAGTCACTCTGGACAAGAGCGTCTGCTAAGATATCAAATTATTTCTGTCAATAATTGTCAATGGTAAAATATCTTTAAATTAATATAGACGTTTTTGCTACATATTTTCCAACCAACACAATCTTTTTCTACAATGCCATGAGCATTCCAACAATCCCCAATAAATCATCTAGCCATATGCAAACACAAAGGAAATCTGAAACATGTCCTGCACTCTGAACCTAACAACTCAGACCTGCAATAGGGAAGGAATCATTAAGGACACAACATTATAGATACAGAACATGGCTGACGAGGAGGTGGCGGAATGAGGTTGGGTTATACAACACTGAGGACTCGCATTTCTAAATTAGCTCCTTTAAGCAAATGAGTCCTTCAAAAAGACCTTCCACATTCAAATGTTTTTCCTCCAAGTAAGGAAACCATGCCTTCCAATTACGCAAGTCTCTAGGGAGGCATTACTCTTTTCCTGCTGTAATTTGTGGGGAATTTGGGAATCTGAGCTTTCTATTCTAAGGCCTTCTCTTCTTTTTTGACATTTGCAGAGAGACTGGGAGGGGAGTTATTGATGATGCATGACATGGCTGTAGAAGGATGAGGGTTTTGATGACGCATGACATGGCTGTAGAAGGATGAGGGTTTTGATGACGCATGACATGGCTGTAGAAGGATGAGGGTTTTGATGAGACATGACAGGGCTGTAGAAGGGTGTGGGGTTTGACGATGCACCACACCCCATCTCGCCCACAGAGCACCTCTGACAGGGCAGGGTAGCGTAGAACGAAGACAGACACCATTGTAGCCTCAGTGGATTAACCATCATTGACCCGGAGGCTCGTTGGTTATCGGTAGAAGTTCCCTTAGACGAAGAGAAGATAACTTAGTCTAGATGATTTTACATTTCACCATTCCAATGAGTATGTGTAAACGTGGTTATTTAAACAAATAGCTTACAAAAACCCAGCTGTGATCAAACTACAGTGTTAAATCTAGATCTTTTCCTGGGTTTTCTTCACAACTTGAGGTTTGTATGAAAGAGGCCGGCTGTATTTGCTCCTCCTGCCGACTCTCTCTGGGACCACATGCTGGCAGTATTGAGTTTCTCCTGGATCACAGGGTCTCCCCTTCATAACCCCCCCCCCTCCTTCCGAAACACTCCCAACTACCAACCTCTACCTACCCTTTCTAACGAGACGAAAGACCATTACAGTCTATCACTACACACTTTTAAACGTTTTAAGACACTAGTGCAACGATCTGTGGGACCACAACATCTAAATGTTGTATTGGTCAGAGAATCGGTCCATTAAGACGTTACAATTCGCAGTCTTTAATCTTTGTGACGAATGACATATCCTACAGTTTATGTCAGAACCAAGCTTGTACTTGATCTGCAAATACTTTGGCATGCCAAACAATCTTCTTTGCCAGACTGCACACAGCTTTGCATGTGAGGTTCACAAAATAAACATGATTATCTAGCAAAACATGATTATTTAGCTAAATAATTTCCATAGCATAACAAATCACATTGATGTGTACTGCAATTGATGTGTACTGAAACTGTTGGACAAGATGTCTTGACCTGCCCCTTGTGAGTTTTTACTATACAGATGTACTGTTATAGGCTACATTAGGTAGCCAATATAAAATACAGTGAATTTGGATACACAAATCAGAATTATAAAAAGTACAGCAATTGCCAACTATTCCTCCACCTAAATCACACATTAGTTTCGCAAGGTAAAATGTATCCCATTGGAAGTTCATTTCACGACCTGACACATTTGACATTTGTTGTTAGGCAATATATGAGGAAGGGAATTTGTCATTCTCTCATTAGCACAATGGTATATAGAAATATATCAACATCAAGGCACACTCTTTTTATTACAGAGACTTTGTTTCACAGAAAACACATTAGTGTCCAATCCCATTATTGTTTTCTGAATCGACCTTTCTCTGGAGTAACTACTGATGTAGAAAGTGGTGATAAATTCAACAACCAAGTGTGTGACCTGAACGATACCTTTAGTAATAACTGCCCTTACATATAAAGGAAGCCACACTGACCGAACAGAAGTGTGTTGAGTTTTTTCTTGACACCTGCTGTCTCAGGCGACTCTCATCATGAGTTTTAGATGATCTATAATGGTATATATCTTTTATTTTCAGTGTTGCGATATCTGTAAAATCTTTGATATTTGTGGATGGGAAGGATAATAATGTATCATATTTGCTTCAGAAGCTAAGTGTTCATATTTATTGTGCTTGTTTTGGAATGTAATCATTGGAGTTTTTTTTATATTTTGAAATGATGTATTCTAATCAAGATGAATTTGGAAAAGCTATCCTGAAATGCATTACTCATACATGACAGGAATTCTTTTTGATAAAAAGATGAGAGAGTGTTTATCAGTGCAAAGACAAATGTCCATTCATTCGGTACGAGTCCATGGTGAATTTATTCACTCAAGAACAAACTGCCTTTTTATTGAATTAGGTCTTAGTTGGATGTACAGATTTGACATGTAAGTATCCAAAGCTAGTGGAACCTCCGTACTGCTGGGATTGCCACTATAGCGTGCTCTAGTAAAGGGAATACACAGGGGAATAATAAAATGCGCTAATTAATTTATTCCCAGCAGATTTTTTAACTGTGACGTCAACACTGTTTATTAATTTATTGTTTTACATTAGTTCCCTGTAACTGTACAGTTTCTTTGAATTTCTACTGGGATGTCAACATAAATGTAGCTCAATCATGCAATGGTCAGAAAAGGGCTAATGACCTTTTACAGGTGGGAATTGAGTTGAGGGGGGGGGGCATTGTTTTTCGTTTTTTTTACCAGGTTCAGAATTGATTCCAATTTCCAGCTACAACCTTGGACCAATTAGGGTTAACTACCTTTCTTAGGGACAGAATGACAGATTATTTGCCTTGACGCGATGTAAATTGGAATGTATTCAGGAGGCTATAACAAGCTTTATAATTACACCAAATTGCTGGGTTATATAAAAGACCCTGGTATCATCTTTGGAATAAATAAGAAATTAACCGTTTTCAAAATGAGAAAACAATGTTTCTTCAGAACCACCTCCGATCCCGATTCGGTTCCCCTGAAGATTGGCCTTCTGCCCATTGAACTGGGTTCTAACCTCAGCTCTGTGGACTCCCTCCATCATGTGTAGATGTAGGAGAATTGTGTAATGTACTGTACCACACAATGCAACACACTGTAACACGCCTCTGTCGGGCAGTGGCCTGGAAGTCTCTCTGGTAACGGGTCACCAAGCCCTAATCAACCGCTGAAGACACTAATCTGTCTCAGGTATGACGGAACGAGCAGAGGCGGGCACTCAGCGTCAAAGTCACCATGGTAACCTGCACCCCGGAGGACGGCATTGTAGGCACCGGCGTCGGAGCGAAGGTAACCAATCGGCCGGGCTATTGAGCCTGCTGTGACTTTGTTTGGCTGGGAATTCTCAGTCCCATCTCTGGTTGCACAACAAGCCATTAACAACTGATTATGTCCTGGGGCACGGAGGCGGAAGAGGAGAATCGGATCGGTCCTTCCCCCCGGTGCGACCACTGGAAGCCAGAGTGCTATTGGACACCGTGGACCGGGCCCCAGCAGGCTGACCCGTGGGCTCCGCCTTCTTTCTAGCCGTTATTAGAACAGTCCGGAAGGCCACTGTGATTGTCCTAATATCCCACAGAGCAGGACGACGTGAGCTCAGTTTTAAGGGAAGCTTACTGATTGGTAGTGTGACATTATAAACCACATATTACGGGTTAGGTTTGGGGTTAGGGACAGGAAACAAGGCTCTCTAATTTGCTGGTCCACAGAAGGATATAGAAATAAACGTGTGTGTGTGTACCAAATGCCCGATGCAAGTGATGATGTAATACTTAAACTCCCAACATCAGCTCAGTCACAGTGCAATGTAATTTTCATTAAGTAAGGAAAACAGCGTTAGAGCACGGAAATTCAACTGCGTTTCTAAATGTTATGAGTTAATTAACGTTTTAATTTTGTTAACCACAGTGCAGGACTTTGAAAATAGCTTTTTGTTAACATGTTAATATTGACAGCAAATGTGCATACCAGTTCTTCAAATCACATTTTATTGAATTTAATTTTTCATATTGACTGAAATAAAGCAGGCAAGTGAAAAATGAAAATGCAGTGTGGGATTGCATTAACATCTGAAGTGAACATTAAGCTTCCTTACACAATCAGTGCAACCATAAAATAAATATTTGTGAAATAGTTAAAATTAGTAACATTTGTATCAATTATTCTCTTAATATTTCATTATTTCATTAATTATGTATATATTTATTTAATGAAGTCCCTACAATTCCTTCATAGATGAAAAGCATAGCTAGCTACAATATGTGTATACAGTTGGTTTATGCAGTTGATTTCAAATGTCATACCCCACAGTGGCCTTTAGAGGGAGTGAGAAAAACAATGGTGCTAAAGTGAATAATGAGACAGATAGAGAGCTGTGTGGTCTGCAGAGTGACCGTGCTGATCCTCGAGAAACAGATCCCTGTGCAGAGACCAGGTCAGCCTGTCACAAAGACACCAGGACAAAAGACCACACACACTCACACACACACACACACTCACACTGCAGCAGGGGGAAGGGCTACTTAACACCACAGACCAAAGGCATTACTACAAAAGAACACACACTCTTGAGGTCTCAGAATGCTTTGCTGTTCTGATCGCATGCTTCCCAACCCCAATGTGTGTATGCGTGTATTATGACAACATTTTGCTTTGTGAGCTCGATTATTCCTGACTCAATTAAATGTTTAGGTCTGAGCCTTTGGCAGTAAAGGCAATGTCTGGGGTTTCTTCCTCTCTGTAATGCCACACGTGGTTACCGCCACCACACGTGGTTACCGCCTCCACACATGGTTACCGCCACCACGCGTGGTTACCGCCTCCACACGTGCTTACCACCACCACACATGGTTACCGCCACCACACATGGTTACCGACACCACACATGGTTACCGCCACCACACATGGTTACCACCACCACACATGGCTACACACATGGTTACCACCACCACACGTGGTTACCGCCACCACACATGGTTACCGACACCACACATGGTTACCGCCACCACACATGGTTACCACCACCACACATGGCTACACACATGGTTACCACCACCACACGTGGTTACCGCCAACACACATGGTTACCGCCACCACACATGGTTACCACAACACACATGGCTACACACATGGTTACCACAACACACATGGCTACACACATGGTTACCACAACACACATGGCTACACACATGGTTACCACAACACACATGGCTACCACAACACACATGGTTACCACAACACACATGGTTACCACAACACACATGGCTACACACATGGTTACCACAACACACATGGCTACACACATGGTAACCACAACACACATAGCTACACACATGGTTACCACAACACCATGGCTACACACATGGTAACCACAACACACATGGCTACACACATGGTAACCACAACACACATGGCTACACACATGGTTACCACAACACACATAGCTACACACATGGTTACCACAACACACATGGCTACACACATGGTTACCACAACACACATGGCTACCACAACACAGATGGCTACGACAACACAGATGGCTACCACAACCACACATGGCTATCACACATGGCAACCACAATCACACATGGCTATCACACATGGCAACCACAATCACACATGGCTATCACACATGGCAACCACAATCACACATGGCTACCACCAGCTCTGGCAAGGGAATCGAAGAGGCATGAGGAGAGCTTCATGTGGAGAGACAGCGGCTCACCGTGACTTTGAAGGGGGTGGGCGTGGTGGGCTCCACGGGGAGGCTCCGTTCCAGGGGGCTCCCCGGCATGCTCCGGCGCCGGCCCGCCTTCTCGGGGGGGATCTCTGTGTGGAAGGTGGATCACATTAACCTTCCCGTACAGCATACCAGACCACCGAATGAAAGACACCAAAGTGCAAAAACTGAGCTACATGGTCGTTGCGTCACAGGTTAAAAAAAAATCCAACTTTACATCCGTGGCCAAACGTTTTGAGAATGACACAAATATTGGTTTACACATAGTTTGCAATCCCTGTAGCTTTTGCAGAATATCAGTCTGCCCCTGATGTTTTTCCTGGAGAAAAGTGTCTTCTCTACTGCCCTTCTTGACACCAGGCCATCCTCCAAAAGTCTTCGCCTCACTGTTCGTGCCGATGCGCTCACACCTGCCTGCTGCCATTCCTGAGCAAGCTCTGCACTAATGATGCCCTGATCCCACAGCTGAATCAACTTTAGGAGACGTCCTGGTGCTTGCTGGACATTTATGGACGCCCTGAAGACTTCTTCACAACAGTTGAGCCTCTCTCCTTGAAGTTCTTGATGATCCAATAAACGGTAGATTCAGGTGCAACCTTACTAGCAGCAATATCCTTGCCTGTGAAGCCCTTTTTGTGCAAAACAATTATGACGGCACATGTTTCCTTGTAGGTAACCTTGGTTAACAGTGGAAGAACAATGATTTCAAGCCCCCCCTTATTTCAAAGCTTCCAGTCTGTTATTCCAGCTCAACCAGCATGACAGAGTGATCTCCAGCCTTGTACTCGTCAACACTCTCACCTGTGTTAACGAGGATCACTGACATATTGTCAGCTGGTCGTTTGGTGGCAGTGCTGAAATGCAGTGGCCATTTTTATTTTATTTTCAAATAATTGCAATTACTCTGATAACTCGTCATGACACTCTGGAGCATAAGCAACTTGCCATCATAAAAACTGAGGCAGCAGACTTTGTGAAAATGTATATTTGTGTCATTCTCAAAACATTTGGCCACAGCTGTACACATTTAAGACGCTATTACATGTAGATACAGAAAATGTATGATATTCAATATGATATTTGCATGTTCTTAAAAGGGTACATACAGTCTTTGACTGTTTCCTGCAGTTTTCTGGTAATTTCAACATGTGGCCTACCCGCCGATTTGTTAACAAGATCTTGTTAACAATCTTCAATCGATCTTGATCACACATCTAAATTACTTGTGTTTTGTATTCTTCCCCATCGTCTGACTACATAGAATGAAACAAGTAGAAGGCACAAGCAGAGATTGCACAGAAAACAAATGAGTGACATTGTGTGGTTTTCCCTGACAGACAAAATATCTATGAAATCAGCACTGTGCTTTTCTGTTCTAAGTTGATAGGCTGACGTGAGTTTAGCTGTCGTTCCTGCCTCGCCGCCTTTGTAGCAGAGATAAGACCTTAACAAGATGACAGACCTCTGAGCACCCTCACATATTGCCTCACACTTTGCCTAGAGGGACGACGTGATAACAGGCAATTCATCCACATAACAACCTTTTGTGTGAAATAATTCACTTCCACTGGGTGGAAATATCTCAGCTAATAATGGGTTTCTCTGCACTAGCTCGGATAACGTATCAACCACAGAGAGGTCGAGAGATACTACGAAAGAGCATCAACATGACGAGTTCACTTCAAAGCAAGCAGGAAGAGAACATGGTCAAAAAGGGATGTGTAGAAAAAGACTCGCTGCCTGGGGTCTGGAGTTTCACAGTGAATTCTGTTTCAGGGGAGATCCATTGACTGCATCCTCCACTGGCCTACTTCCAGAAAGCTTTTCTAGAACTCTGTCATCATTATTAGTTAGACGTTTGGTCAAGGGTTTTTATTCAGAAGTCAAAGCCTAAATGTTGGTAATAAAGCCTGAAATGTTGTTTCAAATCACAGTTTCTACACAACACTTAGCTATTTTAAACCATTACTGACAGTTCTATTCTTCAAATTGAAATAATTTATTTGTAATGGGTGACTTATTTGATTCATATTAGCAGGCTAACGTTGCTCCAAAGCCACAAGGTATGTAATCGATAGGAACTCTATTAAATGACCGGAAGGCTGTGACTGCCCACCCCCCGAATTCAGAGACGTGTCTCAGAAAGTGGGTTCCTCAAGACAATGGAGATCTTTTCAGCAAACTGTACTGTTGCCCACGCAGATCCACTGACAGTATGGCACAGCCTCTGTACAACGGTCCGCTTCACTGACAGTAATATGATAATGCAGGCCATTTAGCAGAGGATTTTCTCCAAAGTGAGTCATATTTCACACATGGGTGGTCCTGTGAATTGGACCTGCTAACCTGGCATGACAAGTGTCACGCTATACCTCCTGAAGTTAATGTTTGTCTGCCTATTTTGTGCTGTCAGTCCTTGGCAATCTAGACAGTGGGAAGAAAATCCCTGGAGGATATCTGTTGTAGGAACAATCAAGTAGCAGACATTTTATGACTTTAAGGTATTCCATAGCAAGACTATTTATACCTAGAATTACCATGTGGTGAAAGATCAACCTCGGTATTTTAAACACTGTAAGACATTTTAGGTATTTGGCTAACCAAAAACTGTGGTGTTTTGAATTCAGTCCAGGATGCAAGGCGAAGGAACAGAGCATCTGGCCACTTCAGTCAAGCACTATCGAACTGAACATACACCAACTATTACCTTCTACAGGGACATCTAGGAAAATGTAGAACTTGAGGGATTATATTGAACCCCCTTTGCACTTCTGATTTCGATTGAATATTGACACAACCCACCTCCATTTGCGGATCCAGACTTTTGTCCTTCTCTGAAATGAACTCAGATGGAATATTTTTTTAAAAAGTTAAACTCTATGTTGCACTGCTATATTGCGCTAATCCCACATTCCAGACTGGAAAACTGTATTACCTCTAGTCTATATGACAAGACAGTCCCAACCCTGGGAATATGTGAGTTGTTCCAGACTAGAAGACCATCCTACACCTAGTGTACATGATAGGACAGTCCCCACTGAGGATATATGGTGAGTGTTACAGAGACTAGTGTAAAATGGATGAAGAGAAAATTAACGGTGGGTGACAGAGTTTGCATAACTCACACAGATAATATTCTGACTGGCATGAAGGATTTGGTTTGCTATGAAAAACAACTAGATTACTACCTACATTCTTTTAGACAGACACATCCCTCTAGAAGAAACATCAGTTAGTGAATGTAAACAAACACTACTGCCTGATAACATGCTTTGTGTTATACCTTTGAAGTAATGGATGGTCAGTCCTCGGATCCATTGCTAGAACAATTTCAGTGGTTACTTTTGCTTTCAGACTAATCCCTTAGCTTTGGTCAAAAACAGGGGGGAGTACAATTTGTCCAAGTTTAACATGATGATTCCGACTTTAAGGCAACCTTATTATACCTTATAACCTTAGCATACCAAGAAAAACTCTGCCACACTATATATATATATATATATACACATAGTGTACTATATATATAATAATAATAATATATATATAAGAACATTACTAGGCACCCTCATTAAAGTCTATGACAAGGCAGTATCTTTTCAGTCGTAAAAACAGACACAATGTGATTCCAAGGAAAGATCCAGGAGCACTGCTCATATCAAGTTGTCAACAGTGTTTCTCACAAGAGAGGCATTGAGGTGGGTGGTGAAACAACATCCCTCTCCGATGAAGATTACAGCACAGAATCTTGGTTTGCTACGGTATGAGATCCCGGCTGGGGAATAATCAGGCACCATCCTGCCCTATAGAATGATCTGGAGCAAGACTAATAACATCTCTGCATGTGTGTCAACTCAAAAACCCTGTGCAGGCTTCCCTGGCGGACACATCTATATAGTGTGTGTGCCTTTAATTGTACAAAAAGTCAAGTTATACACAAAATACATCACAAGGGAAGTTACACAAAAGGTTAGGCTAATTTTGGAAATGAAGCCTTTTCTCTATAGTACTTCCTCAGAGTTAGATTCTAGCTGGGCGTCTAATCATTGAATTAACGCTAAATTGCATTGGATTGAAAAACGACCTCTAAATATCCACCTACTGGATACAGTCACATCAACGTTCTGGGACGTCTCACCGTCTCCGGCTTAATTGTGGACGTTAGCTAGAAGAGAACCCTCCTCCAAGTGTGTTGGGCTCCAGCCTGATCATTGCTTCTGAAGGAAGTGGGACAAGAAACAAGAGCGGTTCGCAGGGAGACGCTAGCAGCCACCGACTTCAGGGCGTAATCATGCTAGGTGATGTATTATGTATGGGGACATCTTCTCAAGCATATCTGCTTGAAAATGTTATTGTTTGTCCTTTGGGCTTTTGCGCTGAGTATCTGTGTCAGTACAAGTGACAACGGCTGATGTACAATTAGCTTTACAAATTGAACTTGATTGACTGGTAATGTGTTACAGCAGAAAATGAAAATAGTAAGTGGGGATTTCCCTCCCTTACCCTCCCTTACCTCTCGCTGTCTTGCCAGATGCTCAGACGGGCTGAAGACCTCTTCGTGAACCCAGGCGTTACCCAGTAGTAGCTAGAAACTGTCTGTTCCCACACAGAACAGGTTTTATCAGCAACGACTGATGACATTATTACTGCATCAAAGCTATTATGCATTGCCCTGTGGCTGTTTTAATAACGCATTTTCCTAGACTATGACTTTCTCTACTTCCCTGTCCAAACAAGTGCAAAGGAATGTCTGAGAATAAAAACAAAACAATAAATTATGAGAGTAGAACAGGCATCCTCATCTAAGATCAGATTATAACAGAATTATCCTTGTACCTTAACAGTAAAGACTTGAATAACAGAAATAAATCCAAAACAGAAGCAACGTAGAATTAAAGACAATCTAGAATGACACTTACAGAAAGCTGTGGTTGGCATGGAAACGGAGAAGAACATCTTAACCCTTGGCCTCTTAAAAACAATGGGACACTTATAAAGTGATAACGAACGTAAGCCCTGCTTTGAATTTTTTTTGCACTTAATTCATTTAACAGAACTAATTAACTTAATTACATTGTTAAGGGGCGTGAATATATGCAGTGGACTGAGTGCAAATCAAACTAAGTGCTGTTTCAAGGGGGTTTTAAGAGCATGTCCACTAACTCCACAGGACCAGTGAAATAAAGACGCAAGAGCGTTGCACCAGCTGAGCATCGTCTCCTCCAGAGCTATGTTGACACAATGCCCCTTCTGTGGAAGACATCAATTATCACTGCGGTCTCCAAGAAACCATGCTGTGTAATGCAGGACTGACTTCAGAAAAGGCAGACAAACATCAATAGTGATGAAGGCCTTATAAAAGAAACCCTGGTGCAGAACCTAGATACAGGTCACCAGATCCCTATCAGATTGCCTACAAGGTGAAAAGGGGCACATATATTAGCGCAGTAATGTTGGTAGCGCAGTAACCAACAAGCCCTGCCTTTAATACAATTCAAGTGTACATCCTTCTGGAAAAGTGGAAACATATGAAGGTGAACCCATTTACTATGATGTGGTGCCACTTATGTCTGCCCAAGAGGATGCTGTAAGTCAGCTAACCCAACTCTTTTATGATGCTTTGATTACCCACACTGGGATTACGTGCCCCAAGGATGCATACATTCCCCCACTCTCTTCACAGTGTATACAAAGGACAGCTGTATGCAAATGTCTTCTGGCCCTGACCAATGGCTACAGGTCGGATATAACATTTGTTACACCCACCACAACTCGGCGCGAAAAAACAAACAACCGCAAAAGGGGTGACCTTTGACCCTTAGTCGACAGAGGACCAAAGCCCTAAGATGTTGCTCTGCGATAAAATGTTTGCGGGTGTTGGCTCCATAATAGGGTCATTCTACGAATGCTAAGTTCTATGTATTCATGTGAAAGCAGTACAACTCTCAATTGTCGAAACAACATATAGGTCAACACGGTTAGGGTCAAGTGTTACACATCATATAATAGAGCAGTTTTGTCAATACTGGCTGTAATCTCCTCCTAGACACACACCCAAACAAGGAATATTGCCCTGTCTAATACTGTCACAGACCCTCACTGGCACTGCCTCAATGTCTATTGGGCTATACACACGACAAACCAGTACAATGTCATACCACCACATTTCTACTGTGGTGAATGTTTGTCCTGCTGCACTGTGAGACAGTGGTGCTGAAAATAATCATATGAAGCACTGTATGATTCATAATCCGTGGTGCCTCTTTGCATGTCACCAAATCTTTCCAAGCAGTGCCCTCGTTTGGATGATGGGGGAAGTGCTACTGAAAGTCCATCTGACCTCCTGCTCCGAAGGGAATGAGCAAAAGTGCACTTTGGGTAGAAAACCGGAAGGGCTTGTGTCTGTTCACCGACTACTGGGGCTGAAGTTACTCATCTTGTTATCAACAAAACGCAGTTCACGGCAGTATTAAAGCCACTAACTTTATATCTTTCAAACAGAAAACTTGAAAATCTTTTAAAATTTTTTCAGGTTTTCATTTAGAATGAAACTGTTTTAATAAACCACCTTTTGGCTTTAGCTCAGTAGTAACCACACAGGAGGGCATCAGCCTGCTTCATTACACAGTCAGAGAACAGAGAAACCACTAGCATGTTTAGCACAGAAGTAGCTGCTGGGTATGTAAGACGTATCCCGATGAATCACAGACTGATGTTGAAGACCATGTCGGTTTCATCTCTGGACCACAGCGGCATGAACATTAATAAAACTAGAGATAGGGAGAGAAAATTGGCAGGCCTGATGTGCCAACATAACGAAGACTGATTCATCGTCGGATGTGCCAACATAACAAAAACAGATTCATCATCTTTGCATCATAAACATGAATTTGGGGGATATAAACAATAAGTAGATTTGTGATGTGCATCTCAATGACACTGTCACTGGTAATGTTCTCTGCATATTCCTTTTAATATAGTAAACTTGCAAAAGTAATTTGTGGGCTCTGTACTGTAACACAGGCTAGTTTGTTTTGAAAGGCTTCAAAAGGTTTCACCTCGAGACAAGATGACAGACTTAACATAAATACATAAAAATCTTACCAACAAACAAGGAAATTTGGCCTTTTTACATTATTTCGTGTTTGGGAGGTCATCCTCCAGCTCTTCGGACACCCAGACATTTTTCTTGAGGGAAAAATGTTCAGTAGCTGAAATCTAGAAAGGACGGAATTCCATTTTTGTTGTCGTTCAATGCGTGGCTGTTCTGCAAGGACATTCTGCAAGCACGTTTGTTCCTGATTCAAGCTAAATCCGTCATAAATCCGCCCTGTCTAGAAGGAGCTGACTGGCTCCCTGCGGCCTGCAGATCATTACCACTTTTCATGTCTACGCTGTCATATTAGAAATATTGCACGAAAAACAGCTTTATAAATACATTTGGTTGGTCTAAAGTGGCCGAGTTTGCAAGCTTTCCACACCCAATGTGACACAGAATTTAGCACATTTATCAAACGACTCTCAAGGAACATGGTCGCTATAGATCAATAAACATTTAGGTGGGCAAGGTTTTACAAATGGATTCATTTAAATAAGAAACAGAAAGTAATGTCATTTATATCAATTGATTGAAATGTGCAAAACAGTATTATCCTGTAAAATATCCAAGTACATCTCTTATTACTTTTGGCAGTCATGCTCAGGGTTACAAATGTAGCTAATTTATAAAACTTCAGCTTGGCCACAAGGGGTCACCTTTGGATGGGGAAAAATAATCTACGTAACATCCCACCCCAGCTGACTTAGCTTTAAAAACCAGCACATTGGTCCCTCCCTGACAAGGAACATATTTGCCATTGGGACTCGTTAACTCGACCATAATGGACTTTCCAGATGCGATGCAGTGAGGCAAACGGTAGCTGAACGCTGCTCAACACTACTTGCAGATTTTCCTTTTTCTTATTGTTCAAATGAATGTCCTTTGGGCAGCGTGCAAGCATAGATGTTTGCTTTTTTGCCTTCTAATTTTGTTAGGAGCAAACAGAACCTACTATGTGGATTACTTACGTGAGGCAAAGCACCCAGTTTACAAGACATTGTGAGCGTGGGCAGAAATGCTATTTAGGGGTCTCTTGAGGACATGCTTTGTTGCATTTAGCAACAAGCAAGCAATCTCAAAAAGCTTCAGCTTCTGGTATCATAGCACAGAAAAACATCCTTAGGAAATAATATGAAGATAAACCCCTCTTTCCACGCTCTGACAGAGACATTCAATGAAGCTGAAGTGACTGATGATAAATTAATAAGAAATTAAAAAGGGCAGCCAAGCATTACAGGCACACGTGTGTGATGGATCAAAGTGGAACAGGATTACGCCAACAATATGTGGCGGCATTACTCACACAGCAGACCGGTTCACCTCAAACAGTCCCACCAGCCACTAAGCTGACCTCCCTCTGTTCCACACACATGCTCCCCGACAGCTCCGTGACCCGATCTTAAGACTTCAGGGCGCACTGTGGATTGGAGAGGAATCTAAGCAGGCTAAGTGGACGGACACCATTTGCTGCACCGTTACCCTACAAGCGCTACAATATGCTGTACATCATTTGAGTATTTGTACGCACGGAAAATGGAAAATGTAAGCACTGAAATCCAAGGGATTCCGGATGTCATACGCTAGATTTAGAGATCATCATCCCAGTGCTACATGGTATTGTGATTACCAGGTGAGCGGTGTGGCCGATTGACCCTGCTTCGAGGGGTTTCACACGAGCGTAAAAGCCCTGCCGGCGGTCAGCCGCTCAGCGCCTCTCTGTATCCGGCTATATCATTCGGGTTTTCACTAAAACTCATTGTCATCCAAAAAAGTCTCTGAGATAGACTGTACTGACAGGCGGATAGCGTGCGTCCTGGACATCCTCTAATGCTCTGGGCCAAGAGCAGGACATGGTCTGACTCCCCACAGCGGGGCTCTCGTGATAACTGTCCCTGGTGCTCCGGGAACGACATCAGATGCATATGGCAGAAGACCTGCAGCTGATGGTCTACCCCAGCGCATGTTAAACCCAGCTGATGGTCTACCCCAGCGCATGTTAAACCCAGCTGATGGTCTACCCCAGCGCATGTTAAACCCAGCTGATGGTCTACCCCAGCGCATGTTAAACCCAGCTGATGGTCTACCCCAGCGCATGTTAAACCCAGCTGATGGTCAACCCCAGCACATTTTAAACCCAGCTGATGGTCAACCCCAGCACATTTTTAACCCAGCTGATGGTCTACCCCAGCACATGTTAAACCCAGCTGATGGTCTACCCCAGCACATGTTAAACACAGCTGATGGTCTACCCCAGCACATTTTAAACCCAGCTGATGGTCAACCCCAGCGCATGTTAAACCCAGCTCATTTATTTATTGAAAGCATGGCATCACAAAACTCCATGCCACATCCTTAAATAGGGTGCGCCGTCCATATTGCAGGAACTGCCCAATTGACGCGGTAACAGTAAACAGAAATATGGGTTCATAATAATACACATCATTGTTTTTTATGACCCTCTAAAAGACTTTTGATTGTCATAGCAACACATCTGAACAATCCCCCATGTTAATTTTAAACATTTTTGTTTACTTTTTTATTCATGTTGGTGTGCTTGATGAGACAGACAAGGTCCAATCACAACAGTTATCACGGACACAGACAGCTGCTCTCAGGACTGTGGAGAACTTTTAAAAGATGTTAGTTTGCATTAGGACCACTGCCTCAAATTCTAACTGGATTTTGCTGAATGTTTTGACATTGTTGTTTTTTGTGGTTTCTACGAGATCAAGTGCCAGAATAATCAAAATAGAGAAAAGAAAAACCCCACTATCATTTCATCTCTGTGCATTTTGTTTATATCAACATCAACGTTTAATAGAAAATTCTGTTTAAACTGAACTTCTAATACATCAAACGTATCGGTTTATTAAGGGCCTTTTGGTATTTATTAATTCACTCCCTCACAAATCCCTTAACAATGTCAGTTGCCAAAATTGTCATAGTACCAAAAACATTATATAACTTCAATCAAGTGAGCTTGTTTACTCTCCCCAGTGGTTTAAAATACAGCCTGTCAATGTGTTTGAGTCAGCAAAAGGACAGGCTTTATAAAACACCCTGGTATGCTGTTTTGTCAGTGTCCCCATTCACTTACATCCCACAAGCCACAGTACAAAGATCTTAAATGGAAGAAGAAAAATATGGAAAAGTTTGTGCTGACCCAGTTTCACCCCAGATACTCTAGTCAGAAACAGCTCAGAACTTTGTCAATGTTTATGACAGTACGTCTGATAATGACATGTGGCGGAAAAGTCCCACTCAGAGGGGGAAAAAAATGTAATTCACTCTTAAGAATGATTTCATGTTTTTGTTCTCAGTTTCTTTCTTAAAAACTCTCAACTGATCAAAACTACATTCCACATGCCGGTCTCTCTACTTAGGCACGCTGAGAAATGTTGGAAACATCATATTGCAATACTTAAAGAATCGCAAGTTATGAGGATAATAATAATACATATTGTATTGGCATCTAAACATTTCTATTTTCCGAATCTGGCATGGTGAAATAAATCAGATGCCCTGCTTGTGAGCAGGTCTATCAACATACAGCAACAACAACTGTTATCTCAAATTGACCTTAAGTGAAAAATATCCTCTTTACTGGACTGGTCTGGTCATTGAGAAGGGTTAGAAGCCATAACTGGCCAAAACAATGTTTTTGACATTGATAGACGGACAACTAATCGTTCTAATCGGTTAGTTGGATCTCTGTGGAAGGCTGTGGTTAAGTGGAAAGATGTGTACAAAAAAAAAGAATGCTTTTGTTTGTGTCAGTTTGGCCTTGTGGTGTGAGTTGTGCTTTGAAGCACGTTCATCTTGAACGTATGCTTGAACTCCACACCAGCGTAACGTTGGCAACACCACACCACTAATTAACTTGTGCATGTGGACTTTGGTTAGTCAAGCCGTGCCAGATAACCAAAAGCATTCATTCTGATGGATCGTGCGATGGGTGACAGAGGTTGCAAATTCTATATTCTCCTCAACAGAAAGGAATTCCCAGACGACGCATTTATTTTAACCGTGCTTCAGTTAAAGCAGCCTGCAGTGATGTTTAACAGTTCCCTATTTCTTGTAGCCACTAGTTCAATAAGCACACAGATAAGCCACAGACACTGGATGAATTACAGTTGTAATTGACAGATTAATCAATAACTACAATAACAAAACAGTATTAGTTGGATGCCACCTGACATGGTCCAATATGGTGAGGGTGATGCCAAAACGGCAAACGCGTACGCCTGGGTCCTCTTACCTTCTCTATGGGTCTGCTTCAGAAGGCCTGCTAGAAGGCCTGCTCCTGCCTGCGCCCCCCACTGCTGCTCTGAGAGCTTCCTCTGTGGAAGGAGTAGCCCGTGGGGCTCTGAATGCATCGCAGCTTCGCTCCTCCAGAAACCATGCTAATCTCTGGGGTTCTTTCAGATCAGCCGTGTCCCAAGAGCTGCCGGCGTTTAAAGACGCATGGGTTTCGCACCATGCGGCAGAGAACAACGTTTTAAGAACAGGGAACAGAGATCGGGGTGACCTACTTAAGTCGACATGCCATTCTCACCCGTCAGTTGTAATGAGTATGGCTACTGTATTAGCCTACAAGTCATCAGAATTGCAGCTAAAGACAAAGCCTACCTTGAAATATTTCTGTATTGATGCTGCTTATATCATGATGAAGACACGTGTGGAGAAACATTTGTTATATTTGAGCCATTTAACCCAGACTATATAATCCAGAGCAATGCAGAATTTAGAGGTAAACATTCTAATGCTTCCTGGTTGGAATCATACCCTAACCCTGGTGTTGCAAGCATCATGCTCATACCAACTGAGCAAACTAGTAATTAGCTTTACTAAACGTTTGTTTGCAACAGTGGGGTTTATCTGAAGACCTGCCCCTTGACTTGCAGGCTACAACATGCTGACATACAGCAGCCACCAACTCTCATACAGCCCGCCTCTACAACCGTTGGAGCCAGACATAATCAGGATTGCTATTGGTCATGACACACCAAAACATACATCATAGTGTTGCTGACCCTTGACCATGATGGAATGAAATGCACACTACATGTGTGTTTGATGGCAACAAACATCCTTATTTCACAAGAATCACAGTGTAGTTTATAGACTTCTTGGAAAACCCCTATATCCAGGTTTGGAAACATCAGCAAAATATAACATCTGGAAAAGGTGCTTTGATGGGAGATATTTCCATGTCCTAACTCAAGAGACATAAACATTCATCCATTCCTCGGAAATCACCAGTCTGGAGTTCTTCACACTGTCTTAGCCATTTTACCTCTAGGAGAGTACATCACATTGCCCACTGAGGTCTGTCCCTTCCTCTATCAAGAGTCAAGAAATGAATAGAGATGCAGCATTCTTTTGCTCAGGAGCTGTTTGAGTGCTTGGTTACAGACATACTCTCCCTCTCTCACTGTGGCATCCAGGGTAACAAGCATTGTAAAAAGATACATTCCTGGGTTAGAGAAGCCAATCAGAAGGCAGGGTATAAGAACTGATGCTATGAAAGGCCTAAGCCGGGATAGGACCTGTAGACATCTCTTTATACCAGTCAATACCAGTCAGAAGTGAGAGGACACAAGCCTGCTTCAAATAGTGAAATGTAACACACTATCCATCTCATGTAAAGTAAAAAAAAGTTCCTAAATACGTGGGGTTGAAAAGTTGGCCCTGATTTCGGAGGTATTTTTATCCAGTGATTTGTCTCTGCCATGGAAAGCCGCTGCTCATTGAACAAGGGTGCTCTTTAGCCCATTAAAAAGGGCTAGCACTGTTCTCGCTACCCCTTTAAAAAAAGGGTTATTTAGCTGTCTATTTTTTGTTACAGGCCGAACACTTGAGTTCCATTTAGAACCCTCATGGAATCAAACAGGGTTCTATGAAGCGCCAAAAGGATTCTACCTGGACATTGTCCGACAGTCTATGCCAAGAGTTGTCAACTCTTACCCTATGAGGTCTGAAGCCGGCTGGTTTTCTGTTTTACCCTATCAATAATTGCACTCACATGGTATCCCATGTCTAAATAAGTCTGTTAGAGAGTCGCAATGAGAAAAAAACTAAGCAGAACAGGCTTCTAGATCCAGAGTTGAGTTTGAGTATGTTACAGAATATACTTTTTAACTCCAACAAGAACACTTGCAACTTCAACTATAGTTATATTGACTGCAAACAGCAGTGTTAAAAATTGTTTCTTTATAAGAATCAATCAATCAAATGTATTTTATAAAGCCCTACCATAAGCAGTTGTTACCAAGTGCTTTTACAAAACAACAGGGTTGATGCACAGTGGTTAGGAACCCCCACTAATAGGGTTGAAACTAGAAACATTCCTAGAGAGCAACCATGCTCTGAAGGGTGGCCAGCCCTCTTCTGGCAAGAGGGTCGAATGACCCTGTGGCCCTATTTGAGGGTAACCCCGAACAGGGCCACAACAGGGTCACTCTAATCACTTTGCCAAGCATCAACCAGAGATACACCACCCAACCGCAACCACCCAGAATGCAAGCACACTGCACAACCTTTTCAGCATATACACTGCCTACACCTCCGGCACTTCATAGACCTCTGGCCCTGGATCTAGTGAGGAAAACAAATCCCAAGAGTGGAGGTCTACAGATAACGTACAGAAGACGGGGGCGTGAGACAGCTGCTCCTTCCCAGACAAAGACACTTGTGTACAGCAGGAGAGGTCAGCAAAATGCGATGTCATATGACCGCCAGCAGAGCCAAGATCCTCTTTGTAAGAATTGGGACCTCAAATGTCACCAGCTCACGGGCTTTTAAAGGTTTATGTCAATAGTGAAGTTTAAGATCTACAAGTAACAGTGGCATCTGAAGAAACACAGGCGGCCTGTCACATATTTCACATGAAAACGAGGCTCTGTCAAACCGGACCAGATAATCAGTGACGCCACTCCAATAAAATGTCGCTGAACACAGGGACCCGTGTCATTATCGTAAACATAGGAATCTGAAATGTTCTAATGTTCACTACACTGCTCTCAAGGTGTACTGAAGTCCAAGGCTGTATTCGTTTCATCGTCATACCGACATTATCGGTCAAATCTACTTTATCAGTAAAGCCTACATAGGCACAAAGCAGGAGCAATGACAACTTAGCCTTGTTGTTGGATTCAAAGATGCCAAAGAATGATTATAAAAATATTTCCACATACAGTAAATTACATGGAAACCACTAAGGCACAGAGTAGTAACAAAACTACTCTTTGGCCTAACAGAAGCCATTTATTTAAGCATTTGAGAGGAAAAAAATGAATTCATAATTCCAAATAAAGCCATCATGTTTAGGTGAAATCCTTTGCATTTGACGACAAATGAGCACGTATCTTCCCTGGTGATTTGCTACCATGCCTTTATAGCAACCGTCTTCCGTTCCTGTTTGTTATTATGCCTTTTTGGTTTCAGTATTCTCTCCAGCCTGTAACACACATACTCAGTTGGATTCAGATCCTGTGGGTGATTGACATGACCTTTCAAGAGCATTCCATTATTTGTCCCTGAAAAACCCATCGGTTGCTTAGGCAGCATGTCTGAGGTTGATTGTCTAGCTGTAAGGTGAAGTGCCATCCAGTGAGTTTTGAGCTACTAGTTTTGATCTGAGAAGATAAGAGATGTCTGTGCACTAGAATGTTAATCTGTAACGATGAAGAAAAGTGTTTAGCTCACCAGTGATTTCTTTCTTCCTGATGTACCAAAAGGTTTTCGGAACCCTAATGTTTTGGCTTGTTCTCATCAAGTCATTCTGATTAACCTGGATCATGATGGCAAGCTGGAACTGCACTGACATGCTTTGGTCCTTGTGTTGTCACACAACCAACTCCAAATGCATAGCCAAGAATCAAGACTAACTAGATGGAGTGCAATGAAACAATACTGGTGTGTGCTTTCAACTGTCAAAAAGGTAGAACCGAATCTGTTTGTAGTAAAACTCGGACAGATTCACAGCCTTGCAGATAAAAATGTTAATAGGAAAACTATCTCCTGAAAAATTCATTGGGCCCAAAACTCTGCCTTCTCGCCAGACCAGGCCTCAAATTGTTGTCCTAATGATTGTCCTCCAAAAACATTATTGAACCCACAACAAAGGGTTAAAATATATTGTTAACACCCCCCTTTTCCCTGTCTTGAAGAATATGATTTAATGTTACCTAAATCAAACGTGTGAGAACATAAGGTAAAAATGACCTCCAACGTCTTTCTGTTTAATGCTAAATAAGTAATGCAACTACGCAGTATGAAATAGTTGAGTCGAAAATAACTGCACAATTGTTCTGTCAGTCCTCCCATTAAATTCAGAAGCAGGCTTTTTAAAAGCACCAAAATGGACTGGGACCCATTAATGTCACCCACAATCCTCAGCTTTTTCCACACCGTATTTCAGAGGTTTCTCGGATGCAAGCATTTCTTTTTCTCAAAAGGATGAGCAAGATGTACCATCTTCTTTAGGGCAAAGCGACTTAAGACTTAAGGATCTTTTTGCACAAAAATAAGAGAGATAAATAATTACACATTTATCCAGTACACTGGCACAATTTCAGATCCGGCGAGGGGATTCATACTAAGCAAAACATTGCTGTAAGAGGGGATGAAAACAAAATGCTTTCATTCTTACTTGGTCACATAAATAACATTTGACATTTTTTTGTAAGCTGCCATGTTAGAGTTTGTAATTCTTGGATTGTGATGTCAATCGGGTGACAGAGTTAGGCTTTTTAGTTTCCAGTTTATGTTGGCAATAAATATAAAAATGTTTGTAGCTAAATGACAAGATGAATAACATATTGGATTCAAATCTAATGATGACACAGTGAAACATCCAGATTTTCATCTAAGCATTACCCAGTGTTGGTGTAAATATTGTTTTATGTTTATTGTTTTTTTATAAATGTTATGCTAATTAAATATATCTAACCTCTAGTTAACCTAACCTTGTTGCTAGTCTAGTCAAAATGGGCATTCAGTTCCATCCCCAAAACAGCTGTTACAGTTTAGACAGGATCATTTCATAATAAAAAAAAACTGGAGTCATTGATGAGTGTAGGTTTCAGGTAATGTGCCAATGTGTAATTCCTATCTGTCTGTATTCCAATAGGAATTTCACATCACGACAAGCCAGTAAAGTGTGACTTACAGTCCTGAAAACCTGGAGTTCTATGCCAGTGAATTAGGGTATATTGCACCCCCTAAAACTAAGGGTTTATTAAATACTATTTAATTTTAAGAAAAAAAAATTAATCCTGTGGCCTTTACTCTGGATGAATTAAAACATCCAATCATTATTATTAAGAACACTAACTCTCTTTGCAAGGCTTCCCACTTAGCTGTATGCAAATTCTACTTCAAATGTGGTCCAACAGAGACCCACGTAAACACAGTAAACACTGTCTTTGCAGAATAACTTCAGTACATTTGAGTTGAGAATTTAAATCCTCCAGATCCACCATTGGCCATTTGCCACCATTGGCCATTGGTAATCTATCAGGGCAACATGGTAAGACAACATTGACTCTGCTTTCATGCTAAAGCAGATTATGTCTAATTCGATATGGCAGATGACGCTCATTCCTTGCACTAGAAGTCCAACTACGGGATTTGGGGAACATGTCAACCTTTACAGTCGGTAAAACAGTACAGTGATGACAAAACATTTCATGTGGAGTTTACTGTTCATATTTACCGTATTTCACTGTTAAAGCTAGAAATGCTAGAATATGCATTCCCATTAACCATGGAGAATGTTAAATAGTCAAATGAATCACGGTCTTCCTTCAAATTCCTTCAAAGTCTGGCAGGCCTGAATGAAAGCTGTCCTGAACAGGGGAGGTTTCGGACCACTGCTCAGGAGGATGTAGGGCCTGGCTGAACCCTGGAGTCCTTTACTCCGGAGAAACATGCCTGAACATCAGGCCATTTCCTGACCTTACTGGAGTGTGTCGCTACAAGAGACTGTAGTTCAATAAGGAGAACCAGAGAGTAGTAGGGTTTTAATTAAACTGTCCAGAAATGTTATTTTGAGGACATTAAAGTGGGGCCAAACTGTGGTTTTGGTGTGGTATTCTTGTGACAAATTTGAAAGTGGCACAGAGCCCAGCTGATAAAACTGAATTGAAGTCAAGTCAGCCAATTGTGGCTCTGTAAACATGAACACATGTTATGACCTAAGCCACACGTCCAAGTAGATCGCTATATGATACAAAGGAGTAAGTATCCTAAACAGTTGTTTTTTCGAGAATTAAAATAAATGCATATCTCTGTTTTGTCAACTTCTCAATTAGATCTATACATTCAAATCCTCAAATGTATGCTTTCCCTTTAGGACAGTATTTTATAAATCCAGTTTATGCAAAGATTGTTTGAATCCATTCTGAGAAAAACATCAACATCAGCTAGTCATTTGATGCAGACATTCTTCCGAGCAAAAGCATTAACACACTATCACTTCTGACCAACACAATCTCTACAAACCAAAAGTGATAAGAAGAGCCTTTCTGAATCATTCCTAGTTTACTGTCTATTGAGCACAGAACCCCCCAAGGAATTCCGCTCTGCCTAACTGAACAATACATTTGATCCATCGGAATTCAACCAGCCTTCTGCATCAACTCAAAATATAGACCTGAGTGAAAGAGACAAGGACAAAGAAAACCACAGAGTCTTGCTCCTGTCGCCACGGGGACTTCAACAGTTTGCCCGCTCCATTAACAAGTTCTCCTTACCATGGTAGCTCTCCGGTTCAGCCGTGTTTCCCAACTCCATAACTTCAAAACACCGAATTAGGCATGCTCTCCTCTGCCCATGCCTGAGGATGTCCGAGTGATCGAGGCGCGGAAAGCGTAGCTTCTTCCCCCTCCTCCCCAAGTGAGTGGCGCTGCCTGGTTTTGCAGGGGCGGCTGTGCCGTGCTGTGTTCCTGGCTGCTGTTGTGATACATCTGGCAGCCGTTCCAGGGCTACGACTGGGTTGAGCTCCACTCAGGGCCTCACTGCCAGCTCTCGCTGCTCCACTCTTAAAGAAACAGTGCGCCCCCGCCCCCCCGTCCCCCCCGTCCTTTCCCCATTCACCGTGTTGACGCGGAACTAAACAAGAGTTCAGAATCCCGCCCCCTTCACAAGCCTCTCTGGGACCCTGCTTGGTGGTGATCAGACTCCTCCGTACAAACACGTGGGGATGCAGGGGGACCGACTAATGCACTACTGAGCAGGAACGGCAGTTGATGGATTATACAAGACCAGCAGTGGATTTCTGTTTTGAGGTCTGTGGTCATAGTTAGTCATTATTACTGTGTCCCGTAAGTGTCTGCCTCAGGCGACCCATAGGCCAAACCTGATCCACGGGAGATCTGTTTTGCCGCTCCTATATATAAATGACACCTTTAATTATTTGGGTAAACAAATACTGTAATTTAAAATAGGAAATATTTCCCAAATTTGCCATTATGTGATCATGTGTGCCCAAGCTATGTTATAGTTAGGTTATGGTCAATTTGTATATATAAATAAGTTATTACAGTTATCGAAATTAGGATTCTAGCCCCTCCAACCATCCTCTCCCACAAAACTCGGGCTGGGGTTGAAAATGCTTTTTTGCCTCTGGGCATTTTGGGAAAGAAAATAACAAGAAAATGACCGAAGTTCTGACTGAAACCTCCAATCAGTGGTAAGGCAGGACAGCTTCACCCACATTTCAGTAAGATACATTGGGGGATCTACGGCTGAGTTTCTCTGACTCAGCACCATGCTGCCACCGTCTGGAAAACGACTTAAAGGGACGTGGGGAAAGGACAGTACCACTGAGTTGCTCCGCTGTGCAAGCCAAAAAAAACACATAATGTGTCTCTACGGTTTGCCTGTTCCGGCCACGTTAGCGAGAGGGAACTGGGAGAAACGGGTTACAGCTATCCCTGACATGTAACGCTCAACAACAAAATCCTTAAACTGTCGCCTACAAAAATAAGACTTTAAATACTTTTTACAAAGTCTAACAACGCATTCGACTGTTGCAGACTTGGCATTTACGTGGTGAAGAGTCTGAAGACCACGTACGGGGCTGTCTGACGTGGTGGTCTAACCATGCTTCATCCCACTGCTTCATGCAGTAACGCGTGCATGCCTGCTAGGTCGGTAGTCGGCGGGGTTTTTACTCACTGTTGGTGGAGCGGTCAACGGGGGCGTGCCTGTCCGTGGGCACCGTGAGGGTGTGGCGCAGTAACCACACCGTGATTGACTCCGCCCGGCGCTCCTGCAGCAGCAGCGGGTGAATCTGAGGAGCAGGCAGCACAGGAGGTGGTGAGGACCGCTAAAGGTCCTGTCATAATACAAAACACACGTCTGCACGCACAGTGGCGTATTGAACTGTTGGCTTTGATACGTTTTTTTTTATGTCAGCGCAGCGCAAAGTTGTCTGCTGGGGTAGCCAAGTGTCCTAGCGGATACAGCATCTGACCAGTGACCCCAAGGTTTCTAGACTGAATGTGGCAACGTGAGAACATAAAAACGGTGGTTTCCTTCGCTGAACGAGGCAGTTACATTTATAATAGAGGAGTTACTAGTTAGGGAATGTGGGGAGCCCGTATTCCAATGATTTTCAATCACTTTAATAGCCGCACTATTTGGAAATAATTCATTACCTCTTGTTTGTTCAGTATGAGTAGCTGACAGTCAGAAACGATGCAGAATTTATGCTTCCATACGGCAGGTTCA
The DNA here is from genome assembly GCA_016801125.1 of Novumbra hubbsi. Classification (NCBI taxonomy): domain Eukaryota; kingdom Metazoa; phylum Chordata; class Actinopteri; order Esociformes; family Umbridae; genus Novumbra; species Novumbra hubbsi. The sequence goes on along the minus strand of JACXGK010003296.1, from coordinate 377 downwards.
GTGAAAGGCTGGCCGCAGGATATCCAGTTAGTTGATGAGCTCTTCATATCTGCAAAAGGTTTATTAAAAACGTAAGACATCCCACGTAAAAGGCATTACCTGTATGTATATAGCGTATCCCTAGAAAGGATGAGCACATGTAGCTGAGTATACATGAAAAACATCCCAGACTGTACCACACAACCTTAGGCAAAAGTAACAAACAATCAAGGCATGTATTCACTTTTCCCCACATGACAATAACATTGGAGAATGAGGGTGGTCGTTCAACCCTCAACCTTTCAGGGAAGGACAGCGAGCTGGTTCTTGTGGCCCAACATGTCAGGTGACTGGAGCGCGCGGATTTGTACAGCCAACGGAAGATCAACTGTTGTTAT
>JACXGK010003295.1:0-46222 GCA_016801125.1 Novumbra hubbsi | reverse complement strand
TTCCACGTCCTCCACCCCTGGTCCAGAACCTTCCACGTCCTCCACCCCTGGTCCAGAACCTTCCACGTCCTCCACCCCTGGTCCCGAACCTTCCACGTTCTCCACCCCTGGTCGTTCCCCTAATCCCACTGCTCCCACTCCTGGCCTCCTCACTACCATGGCCCCTGGTCCATCTGACGCTATCGGTGCTTCTCCTTGTGCTGCAGATCCTGCTTCTGCCACTGTCCCTCAGTCAGGTACAGAGACTAAGCCTTGACATTGGATGCATGCTAATCTGTCTTGTCTACAGGGCTATCCTTTGACCCCTTTGATCCTTTGGTTTTATAAATTATAAGATTTCTTTTCATGCGTTCTGCTTTCTGCTTTTTGCTTTTCCTTCCTTCCTTTTATTCTGTCTGCCTCAGTCCTTCCTGCTGGGCCCCAGATTACCGAACGTACGGACCAGATAGTTCCCACTGAGGTCCACCCTAAAGTGAAGAGGCTGGTCTCTCCTCCTCCGGAGCTCCCCACCTCACCCTCTCCTCTTACCCCTTATCCTGTTCCTACTCCCGTTTTCCCTGCTGAGCACCCCTTTCAGATACCCGTCTGCCCTGCCCCCCTCTCAGAACCTACCGCTGCCCCTCTCTCAGAACCAACCGCTGCTCCCCTCTTTGAGACAGGTATACAACCTTAACTGACAATGTCACGTTAGGTCCAAATGAGGAAATTGACGGTAAAACGCTGTGATGACGGTTAAATGTATTGCGGACCTGTATTCCTTTAAATCACGAGAACCCCTGGCTCCTGGCTAGATTTTCCATGAATGTAAAAAAGCGGCATGTTATTTATTCTTAACTATTGGTTGCTTCACAGGTGTCAAGCTGGAGGCCAGCACGATTCTCTCACTCAGAGAAATCGGGTGTAACTTCTTCCTTTCTTTTCCCTTGTAGAGTTGCATAGACATTTAAGCACACTGACAGAGGAGGAATCAACCACCGCTACCACTTCCAGTGAGTAGGACCGTTGTTTTTAGGAACAGGGCAAAATCCTAACTTAAGATCTGTGTGCTTAACTTTGCTCAAAATGTCAACTCACAGCACAGGTCTTTAAGGATTCTCTGCTTAAATTGTGTAGGACTTAATGTTGATGATTCATTTCTCTGTCATCCTCCATACAGCCCACACTGCTGGAATGATCAGTATGGCCAGTCAGAGGCCAGCTGTCCTGGCAGCCTCAAGGTAAGTCAATTCAAAGGTTATACAGATAGTGGAGTTGACTTCTAAGCTTGGAGTGGCCTGGTTTGGTTTAAAACCTAAACATCAACCTCCACTGTCACTGGAGAGCATGGCCTGTTTTTGCTTTGCTTTTACATAATGGCGTTTGTAAGGCAACGGTGTAAGACGACATGGTAAAGTTCTTTCCTGAGAGACAAGATTGTTTGCGATTTGTCCTGGTTAAAATTACAATGTGTAAAATCCACTTTCACATTAACAAATGTCAGCAAGTCCACATGGGATTCACATATAGCCCAAAGAGAACCAAAAGAACCTGTAATGTAGAGGATCTGGTGTTTTTCTTTTGATGGCTGATGTTTTGTCATCTGTTTGTTCTTATAAGTGTAAGGGATGCTTCTTCTTATGTACAGTATTGATGACAGACATGATGTAATTGATTCAGTACAACAGTAAGCAAATATGTCAGCAAATATCTTTGCAACATTTCAGTTTTATTTATATCTGTCCTTAATTGTTGGAAGCATGGAAGATTTTGTCAAAGTTGCAACCACTAGTTTGCTTTGGCACTGAAAGCTATTACCACATTTTTTTCACACTGTGAATGCATGGTCATTTTAGTCATGTATCCATCTGAAATCTTAATCGGAAACTACCCACTTGTCAGTAGTGTAAGCAAATAAAATGGCGTTAAGCAGAATGCTGTTGCGTAACATAGATCACTTGGATCAATTGGCCCAGTTTTTTGTCTTACACAGTTGACTTTTTTGATTGTACGCTTGCTGGTTGGCCTCTTTTTTGCGGTCTAGTAGGAATGCTCCCCCTGGTGGTATGCTAAAGAATGAACGTAACGTGCTCATTGAGGCTCTTGCTCAGGCCTTTCTTAAAGCAGCACTGCTTGACATGTTGTCTGACCGTGCTTGGGATGAGGAAACATGCCCACATTGTTGCTATCGAGTTATAATCTCCCCTTCCCATGACCTTTGAACTCAGACCTCTGTTTGTTGCTCAGACCTTGAGAGCATGACCCCTCTTGTGCCCCTTAGCCCCCAAGCACCCTCTGTTCCGGGGCGCCAATATTTTGCGATCCATAAACCGACTGCGAAGAGTCGCGCGGAGAAGATGTCAGCTGGGACACTCCCAGTTTCGACAACCCAACCATCTCTCCTTTCTGCACCCATGCAAAGGGGCACAAGCTCACCCGAGCCCTCAGTTACGGACATGAGACCACTTGACAGACCTAGGAGTTATTTGACCAAGACATCGGTGCAGATAGGGACACCCTTAGCCAAACCAGAGCCTGAAGGAATAGAGAGCATAGCCGGTGGTCAGCAGAGAAGGATTGCCCGGCAACTTCGCCTAACTGAGCGGCAGACCACGCGGCCGTGCGGAGTGTCGCAGGCAGTTCTGCCAAAGGAAAAAGACAAAAAGAAAGATCTCACCCCCTGGCTGACACCCGTCCCTAAGAAAGACGCTTGTAGAAATTCCACCATTGGAACAAGAGGTTCAAGGCATTTAAGAGGTTCAAAAGAACAAGTGCTAGCCATGGATAAGGGGTAAGTGTGTCACTCTCGTCCAACTCGTTGTAAACCATATAAGAGAATCGTGAAGACATGCTGTGCTAATGTAGCTTATAGGTTTAAATTCCATATACAATATTGGGGACTATTGCCATTAGCTATCTAAACACCATAACATGTTTTCTACATCCACCGTGGCAACTTTTCCCTGACGTATATATCCTTGGTGTCCCCTGTCCCTTTAGAACTAAAGAGATGTCTGCATGGCTTCCATGTTGTCCCAGAGAAGCCATTTCTCCTGGATTCCCAGCCATATTGATCAGGAACCGATTTCAGGCTCAGATGGAAGAATGGCCTATTGATAAGTCCCCCTTATGGGAGAAGCCACTTAAAGGAACCCCAATAATCACCCCTGCTCTTGAACAGTTGCATGAGAACCAGAAAGTATTGGAACGTATGGCTGCCCTGTTGCCAAGTTGTCCAAGGGTAGCGAGAACCCCTGGGTTCCCTTCAGCATTAAGACATAAAACATTAACGTATATAGGATCACCAGAACCCAAAACAACAAAGCCAACATTAGAACCCAAAACAACAAGATGTGAACAACCACCCAAAACAGAAAAGCCAGAAAAACTAATTAAACCAAGTATGGAGCCAACTTGCTCAAGGGCCTCAAGTGCACCTGGTTTGGCCTCCAGGGCACTAAAGGAGACTGAAGGGGCTGAGGCTGTAAGTTGGGATGTAGACACAAAGCTGGTAAGGGAAAGACCAACTGATAGGAAAATTGTAATTGGACTTTCTCCTTTAGTTGCTTTAGACAAGGAGTCTGGAGCACTTGTCCCATCTCATTCAAGTGAAAATACTGAATCGGACTTGAGTATGGTTAATTGTCTGTATACATGCCCTTTAAATGCCAGTGTTTCTGGTTTGCCCTCTAAACGGCCAGTCAAGTCAGATAATGTTGAATGGGATGCTAACAGTAGCCCCGTTTTGAAGAGGCACTTAAACAAAAGGAAACTTTCTGTAGGACAGGAAATGCGACAGAAAGACAAAAACGTTACTATAAAAATGGTAGAAATATTACCATCCTGCCCAAATAAGGCTAGGATTCCAGGATTCCCCTCTGCACCTAAGCAGAAGTTGGTGGACACACCAAGTATGATCAGTATTGTTCCTACTCTTCCTAAACTGTCTAGAATTTCTGGTTTACCTTCTAAGCAGTCAATCAAATCTGGAGATGATTGGTTTGTGGACAGAGTTCCACTATGGGAGAAGACATTGGATAAAAGAGTGGGACATAGTTTACAAGACAAAAACTTTAAGGAAATCAAAATGATAAAAACCATGGCAGCCATGTTGCCATCTTGCCCCCAAAAAGCTAGTCTCTCTGGCTTTCCTTCAGCAGTAAGGCAAGTACCAAAGGTAGCCTGTCTTCGTCCAACTTGTCCAAGCGTATCTATAGTTCCTGGATGGCCAGTTTTAGATCAGAACCCAAAACAAGCAGTAGGTTGGCCAGTTGATGAAGAGCTATTGTTTAAGAAGCTACAAAAAGCTGGGCCGAGAATGTTGGTGGATGTTAACACAGTGTATCATGATAGGGAAATGGCCAGGAATATGTTTGCTTTGGCACCATCCTGCCCTCAAATCACAGGTTTTCCTGGTATCCCATGTGCCCAGAGCAAAGAAACACCTTCCTGCCTCAGAACAGCAAGTATTGCAGGAGGTTCCTCAGCGATGTATGAGCAAAAAGAAGGCTTGACACATATGGTTCATATGTTACCATCTTGTACGAAAAAGTATTTGAGAGCTGGCTTTCCTTCTGTGCCAAGACAAGAATTCAGTATTCTCAGTATTTGTCCTACTTGCCCTAAACTGTCCAGAATGTCGGGTTTACCTTCTCGATTTCCAAACTTGTCCAATGATATTGGCTGTGTAGTGGACTATAGTCCACTGTGGAAGAAGCCATTGATGAAAAGAGAGAGACGTAATACTCAAGATTGGGAAATGGCATTTAAAGACCCTGAAATGATGAAACACATGGTAGCCCTATTGAAAACATGCCCAAAGAAGGCCAGGATCTCTGGCTTTCCTTCTGAATCCTGGCAAGAGTTAAGTATGGTTAACCTTCTGCTTTCTTGTCCTCGTCTAGCTCGAGTTTCAGGTTTTCCCTCGAAACAGCCATCCAAGTCAAACAATGCAGATCAGTTGGTGGACAGATCGTCACTGTGGTTAAAGCCATTGAGGAGAAGAGATGTGCTTATCATACCAATTTCTTTAGCTCATTATAAAAATAAAGACATTTCTGAAAACATGGTAGCTATGGTGCCATTTTTCCAAAGGAAGGGAAGTACACCTTTCCCCTCTATACTACCCTCTAGACAGAGCATAGCTGAAACATTAAGTCTTACTTGTCCAAGAATGTCAACAATTCCTGGATTGCCATCAATAAACCAGATCAAAGAAGCATATTGGCCAGTGTACCAAATGTCTCTGTTGAACAAGTCGCCTAGAGAGGCAAAATTATTGATGGTCCATTTAAAGGATGTTAACACGGTGTATCAAAATACTGATATTTCACAAAATATGGTCACAATGCTGCCATCTTGTCCGAAAGCAGCCGCTATACCGGGCTTCCCCTCTGCACCAAGGCAAGAGCCATGTATGATTAACCATCTGCCTACTTGCCCTAGACTTTCCAGAGTTTTTGGTTTACCTTCTGGTCAACTGCATGAGTCAGAAGATGATGTTTGGCATGCTAACACTAGGCATTGTTTGGAAAGGCCACTGAAGAAATGTACAGATGTTGTGCAAGAAATGCAACAAATGGACGAAGAAATTGCAAAAAATATGCTATATATGTTACCATCTTGCTCGAATAGTGCTAGGATTCCAGGCTTCCCCTCTGTACCTAGGATGAAGCTAGAGGACACACCAAGTATGATAAGTCTTTTGCCAACATGCCCCAAAATTTCAGAGGTCTTTGGCTTACCTTCTAAACTTACTATTATGTCACATGACAATGACAGTTGTGTGGAAAATAGTTCACTTTGGGAGAGGACTTCAAAGAATAAAGATGCGCTTGTTCTTCAGTGTTATCCAGTCCAAAGATCATCATCCAAAGAGCAAGAAGCAATGATTAGAATTATGGTGTCTATGTTACCACCATGCCCAAATGCAGCTACCACACCCGGCTTTCCCGCCTTGTCACCATACAAATCAGATAAGGCTTGTGTTAGAGTGATCCCAAGCATGGCCTGTCTGTGGCCTACCTGCCCAAGAAATGCAAGGGCTGCAGGTTTCCCCTCCAGACTTCCACCCAAGGCAGTTCATTGGCCTGTTGCCTGGGAGCCATTTTGTGTAAAACCATTTAGGAAAAGAGGCGGGCTTTTTCTGGAGCTTTCTACAATGGAGGATATGTCTTTCAGAGACAGACAAAAAATGGCCAATATGGTGCAGTCATGCTCGGCAAAAGCTAGGCTTCCTGGCTTCACATCGGCCCAACGAGCCAAAACTGCTCGAGTTGAAGTAGAAAAAGAGCCACGCATGACTTGCCTTTTCCAATCTTGTCCGTCAGTGTCTAGTATTATTGGTTTTCCCTCAAAACAATTGATATTGTTGGAGGACGCTTATGTTGAGGGATGGCTGATGGCGAAGAGGGTACTCTGGGAGAAACCACCAAACGGGGTAGTTGATTTTCTGGACACTCTGAAATGCTTCCCATTTAAAAGTGACAGTTGTTACAGAGATAAAGTCATGATCAAGGCAATGTTATCCCTTATACCACCCTGTCCAAGTGTTGCTTTGGGTCCAGGTTTCCCATCACTCCAGCTTTATCAGTCAGATGAAGTGTTTATGTCATTCGATGACCGAGAAACTTTGAGCAGGGTACCGTTATGCCAAGCGAAAGACGCTATTCCTGTTGCAAAGTTTGAAGGAGAGGAGAAACCATGCATGACTTCTCTTTCCCTCTCTTGCCCGGAGGTTACTCGTATTATTGGTTTTTCATCAATACATTCAGTCTGGTCTGATCATTTTGATGTAGAAGGCTGGCCGACATTTACGAGTGTTCTCTGGGAGAAACCAGTAACAAGGGAAACTAATACTCTGAAGATGCTAAACTGCTCTGCATTTCAGCACGATAGTTGTTACAGAGACAAATCCATAGCACAGGCAATGTTATCTATTGTACCATCCTGTCCAAGGGTGGCTTTGAATGCAGGTTTTCCATCTATAACACAGCAGAAAGTAGAGAATCATTCAAGTATCGCAAATATTGTTCCATCATGCCCAAATATTTCTAATGTTCTTGGGATCCCATCCATGAAGATCAAACAAGAGTCAGACATCAGTTTTTTCCAAAATCTTCCAAATGTTACAAATGTCCTAGGGATCCTGTCTACAAATACGCCAAATCAACGGAGTCCCCTGAAAGAGAGGCAATTTGGAGAAACAACAGTAGAAGAGAAAATGTTGCACAGTCTGACTCTCACTCGTGATGACTCTAAGAAGAGAAATATGGCTATGTTGCCATCCTGTCTGAGTATGGCCAATGCCCCTGGCTTTCCATTAACACATTCTCAAACACTTCTCAACAGTGGTTCATCTCTCCATCAACAGTCAACTCAAAGTAAGAGGCCTGAGTGGACAAAGGAGACGTGTGACTATGAGGAGGTTGGCCAAAAGGTGCCTAGCCATGAACCCCAACTAATCAAAGTAGTGCTGAATGAGAACAATCGGGAATCAAAACATGACTCTGTGTTGGAAGGGCTCGAAGAGGAGAGGGGCATTCATACCATATCTGAGGAGCAAGAAGTGGGCATTCTAGATAGTGGGTGAGTGTGCTAGTAGGGGAGCAGATAATTCTGTATCTGAATCTGAAAATATATTTATTTTATCCCCTGTCAGATAGAGTATGAACCACTTGCATTTCAATTCTTTTTTCAGACATATACACTGTCGAATGTGGCACTCCATTCCTGCTGACATGCCATTATTCTTGACTGTCAGAGATCGGTGGGTTGTGTTAGTTTACTGCTGGAATGCCCTTATATTTTGGCTGCTTACGTTAACGCTTTTGCCCCATCGTATCTATATCGGACTGGTTGCTGTGATTTTTTTTGCACTATATTTGAACGGTGTATGTCCTCTGCTATTCAATGTAAGCCTTCCTATTTATTTAGTCTCCCTATGTCATTTTGTTTCAGCCTGTTGCATCAGTCTCACATCCAGGTGGGACAGACTTTGCCCTATGGAATGGCTGCCACACTTGATAATAAGCCAAAAGACCTTGCACATCTCCAAACGGCTTGTGAGGTTGTGGCCCTGGTCGAGCGTGTAGAGGACATGGATATTATATGTGACAAAAATGCAGTGGAGGAAGCTTCAGTGTCAGACCCCAAACTAGAACATTGTGGGAAGGAAGAGATTACTGTGGATAGACAGTTAGAAGTTTATGATATGGGGTAAGTGTGTAAGAGCCTGTGCATTCAAACACACTAACTGCAAGCGGGGCCAGATTTAGTTTGCATGGTGTTGCATTAATGTTGCTTTTCTTTTGGTTTGAATCGTAAAAAACTTAAAATGAACCTTTAGCTGCATGCAGATGAAAATGAAATTCCTAAAATAAACATTTCACTTAGAACTTTTTGTTTTAATATTCTAAATGTAGTTATATGGACACTTCATTTCCATTAATATATACTGTACATTATTACGAGCATGGTTTAAAAAAAAATAGTTAGATGTTGCATTATTAATGACATGTTTGGTAATGCTTTTGAGCATGAGTGTTTTTTACATCAAAGTTTGTCATTTAAATTTGATTGATTTGTTCTTGGTTGAAACTTTATTGGTTGTCAAAGTCATCTCTGATCATAGTCTCCGCTCTCCTCAGACCTGAAAACAAGGTTTCTTTGCTGTCATCATGCCCAAGAGTTGCCAGCACACAAGGGTTTCCATCTGCTCAAACATCTAATTTGGAAGCTCAGTTAGAGGACTGTCCAGTGGACAAGAGCATATTATGGGAGAAACCAAGAAAGGACCGTCTTGAGCTGTTAATGGATACATTGAAAGAGGATAGAGATATAGTGAGAGGTATGGCAGATATGGTTCCATGCTGCCCAACCTCTGCAAGCATTGCTGGCTTTCAATCTATGCATATTTTCAAGGAAGTCATGGTAGAGAGGATACGTAACATGGCAGATCTTAAGCCATCTTGCCCAAGAGTGTCAGGCTTGCTTGGATTCCCTTCACTTGAAAGTCAGATAAAAGAATATACAATTAACAATGAGGTAATTTGGAGGAACCCACCAAATGTAAATGAAAGGGCGAAGATTATGTCCACTCCATATGTGGACAGATTAAAAGAAGACATAGAGCTAAGGAAACACATGGTGACTATGGTTACGTCATGTGCTAACGCATCAAAGATTCCTGGCTTCCCCACTGCGGCACATCCCAATGCTGTGAATCGTAGTGTGTTGAGTCTTGTGCCGGCTGGCCCTAAAGTTACCGGTCTCCCTGGCGTCACACCCACTGAGGGGGCCTCAACATTAGAGTGGCTTGTTGACCCCAAGCCTATGTTTGAGCACTTGCAGAAAAAGAGGAAGGCAGAAGAAGATAATGTTTTTCCTAAATACAAGTCACTAGAAGGCAAAGAGAAACTGAAAGCAATGGTGGCTGTTGTGCCGTGTTGTCCCGATGCTTCCATCATTTCTGGCTTCCCCACTGCCTCACATGCAAAAGCGCTGCCAAGTAGTGTCAATCTGGTTCCCTGCTGCCCTAAAGTGTCTATTCTACATGGTTTTCCGTCTATTGAGATTCATACGGGCACAGGGGGAGCCATTGATCGGAGTTCGCTGTTCGAGAGGTTGCTGAAGGAGAGGAAAGCACCCATAGAAAGCTCAAAAATAGGCATAGGTGAAAGGAAAATGAACATTCTTTTTAGGCCGACATGTCCACACGCTGCGAGGATTGCTGGCTTTTCCTCAGCCCCACAACCCAGTAAGATGTGCAGCGTGCCAGTTGGCCCCAAAGCTTCCCCTCCACTTGGTATCGCATCCTCTGAGGGGACTACAACATTACAGTGGCTTGTTGACCCAAAGCCTCTGTTTGGGCACTTGCAGGAGGAGGCCGTAGAGGATGATTTCCCACATGACGAATCGAAGGAAAAAACGAATGCATTTGTGGCTTTGCTGCCATGCAGCCAAGATGCATCCACTGTTGCCTCTGTACTACAACCTGAAGAGGTATATTATGAGCCACGCTTTGCTAGCGTATCATGTCCAAATGTCTCTAGGATTGCCGGTTTCCCTTCCCGTCAGCAAACCGACAGAAAGGATTGGCACACCGATCCTCCCACAATTCAGCCCTTATGGGAGAGGCAAATAAAGAAGCTGATGATGTTGATGGAAATATCTGAAAGAAATAAACAGGAAATGAAAGGAATGGTGGCCCTGGTGCCATCTTGTCCAAAAATGTCCCGTAGTGCTGGTTTCCCATCGGTACCACAACCCAAAGACGTCTATTATGGTCCAAGTATTGTCCGTCTGTCATGTCCAGAAGTATCCGCTATTGCAGGTTTCCCTTCCCGTCAGCAAACCGACAGAAAAGACTGGCATACAGGCCGATCAGCAGATCATCAGCCATTTAAACACAATAAAATTAAAGTGAAGCCTGTTGTCATAATGGGAAGACCAGAAAAAGAGAGTATGGGAGAAATGGTGGCGCTTCTACCATCTTGTCCTAAATTGTCTCTGGTCCCAGGTTTTCCAACTGTAGCACAACCCCATAAAATATATTATGGGCCAAGTATGGTCAACCTTCTTCCATTGTGTCCGAATGTCTCCAGTATTGCAGGTTTCCCATCACGTCAGCAAACAGAAAGGACTGATTGGCACACAGTTTTGCCCACAGATCATCAGCAATTATGGCAAAAACAAATGAAGGTGATGCCATTTGTGATAATTGAAAGGCCAGAAGAAGACAAAGCCAAAATGAAAGGAATAACAGTTTTAACACCATCTTGTCCGAAAATGTCTCGTATCCCTGGTTTCCCATCTGTGCCCCAACCCAAAGTGGTATACTATGGCCCAAGTATTATCAGTCTGTCATGTCCAAAAGTATCCACTATTGCAGGTTTCCCATCGCATCAGCATACTGACAGTAGAGACTGGTACAAATATCCACCCACAGCTTGTCAAACATTATTGGAGAAGAAAATGTTAAGGCCAGTTATGATAATGGAACGATCGGAAAAAATAAAAGACTGTATGAAAGGAATGATAGCTCTGGTTCCATCTTGTCCACAAGTTGCTCGTACCCCTGGTTTCCCATCTGTGCCCCAACCCAAAGTGGTATACTATGGCCCAAGTATTATCAGTCTGTCATGTCCAATAGTATCCATGATTGCAGGTTTCCCATCGCGTCAGCAAACTGACAGAAAAGATTTGTACACAGATCTACCAAAAGATTATCAGCCATTATGGCAGAAGCAAATGAAGAAGCCGATGTTGGTGATGGATGTTTTTAAAAAAAACAAACAGGAAATGAGAGGAGTGATAGCGCTTGTACCTTCTTGCCCTACTGCAGCCAGTATTCCCGGCTTCCCCTCTGCACCACAACCTAAAAAGGAGATATATTGTGGTGATCTCAAAAAACAATCTTGTACCATCTCCAGTCTCCCATCTATGACCAAAGTCCAGACAGGAGCTTGTAATGTTGAACAGAAGCCTCTGTTTGAAAACACAGTCAAAGATAATCCCTTAGAAAACAAAGAAAATACGAAAAATACGGTTGCACTGGCATCTTATCCATGTGAGAATCTCACGTCCGGGTTTCCTGCCCTTCAAAAACCTAAAGTATTAGAAGAACCTAACATTACTGATCTACCGCCATTTTGTTCAAAGGAATTTAGAGTGCCTGAATTACATTTGCAACAGCCAAAAGAACTAACTTCAGCCCAGAGAGAAGAATCTGTGAGTCCAATGGAACCATTATGGGAAAAGCCATTACAGAATATAATTCTCTCTGAGCCTGACCAAAGCAGTGCAGTTGGAGAGGAAAACCCCAAAACACTGGTTGCTCTGGCTACATCTCGCCCTGAGGCGTCAGGCAATCCCGTTTTTTCGTCTGCACTCCCTCACAGCCCAGAGTATGTAGAAGCAAATGGTAAGACATGGGGTTCAGTTGTATCCTATTTCCAGTGACTCAAATGGCAAGTGCAAACCCAAAGACTTTTGCTTTTGCTTTTTAAGAGACGAGTATGCAGTCAGAGGACAGAGAGGTTGCTGTGGAATCAGCAGATTATGTTTTAGAGGGGTGAGTGTTTGAGCAAATGGCTCGCATGGATTGGAGTGGTGTTGATACCTTGTTAGGGTCTCAGAACCTCTGCATTGGATGATATTTCAGCCTTCAAGGCGTGCTTGGTTATTTCCAAGATGCTCTGAATCTAAGATGTTTTATGACCGTGGAGTTCGTAAATTACGTGATATTTTTATTGGATTTTTGACTGAGTGACTGAGTAATTGCTGGTGTGCATTTCTGTATATGGCATGGATTCTGCAAAGATTATATTTTCAATGTGTACCTCTCATGTTAGTGACCTTGGCAACCCACAAATAGCAAGCACACTGAAGCCCTCAGTAGTTCCAGAACCAGAGCTGGTCTTGGGGTGGGAGGTATTGGAAGCTGAGGGTTCTGTGGCTGATGAGCAGGAGGCCTCCGGTCTTGTACAAACTATCGTTGGTGTCTTCTCTAGAGGGTAAGTGGGATATGGGTCCGCTCTAGCATGGCACAGTGGGTTGTGTTTTAGATTTAAAATGTGGTGGCAAAGTATATTCTGTGTGAAATTTGTTTGCATTTTAGTTAGCATGCAATGGCATTTTTTAACGAGTTCGACGTGATTGATTTCACATATGAGATTTTGGTCCGGTCACTAATTTTTTGCCACTTTCGCATGGAATTAATACAATTCTAATGAAGTTTTAATGACTTGTGTGTTCAATCGTCTGGATTTCTTTAACATTAGGATACTTTATATATGGTTTGGCATGCTCCCATTGTTACAAATGCCTGGTTTATGACTTAATCCCTTACAGTAAGTGTCCCTCTCTCGCAGTTATGAAACAGTAGCAGCCATGTTGAGTCCACCTGGCTCCCTTCCAACAGAAGCTAAAGACAGTAGCCTGGCAGTTTCTTCTGTGGACCCAGAGGAAAGTGGACTCCTATCTGAGAGCTCCTCTGTCCTAGAAACATCTGCCCTTAAACAGGAACCAGCATTTGTTGAGGCACCGCACATTGGCGATCAAACCGAACCAACTATTGGGCTCCCATCCACAGCTGAGCCTGGCTTATTGTCTGTAAAAGACAAGCAGTCTGTGTCTCTGTTTGCACTTAGACAGGACGGTGAGGGTGGGTTTGTTGGAGTTAAAGGGCCTAGCAGTATGAGAAAATGGCCCCCGCTGACAGAGGATGACCTTACTGAAATCTCCAAAGAAGAGTTAGTGGTACCTTGGGAAGAGGTTTTTCCTGACTCATGTGTGCAAATAGAGAAGTCGAAATCCAACGTGCAGGATTCTGAGCAGATAGCAGGCTATGTTGAAGTTTCTACACCCGGATTACCAATCGAGGCAGAATTATCACCTACATTACTCCCAGACAAAGGGTGAGTGTCCTGGGAGCCAATGCATTTCTGAAAAAAAAATTGGAATGTTATAACATTGTCCGTTGTTTGGAAAAGTTGTAGAGTGATGCTTTCTACTCAGTGGAGGGAAAAGGGTCTACAATATGTGTTGAATGGGTTCTTGGTATTTCAGGCACCAAGTTTGTCTGTTTCTCTCTACTCTCTTTGTGGATTGTATTTGATGATGCGTGTGCATATTTGTATTGTAGGGAGAATAGAAAACACTTTTTTGTTAGTTGTAATCAATCTAGTATTTAGTCTTTATCAGTTTAGAACCCAACTCATCTCTGTTCAATAAATGGGGGTACAGAATGTCATTGCCTAGGTGCTGGCTTGTGGAATGTTACTTTTGTGTTAAATCATTGGTGAGGCATCACTTTATTGTTCACTTTCAATAATAAGTTTAACCGTCATTTATTCTAATGTAATAGTATACAGCAACTCCTGAGCTCTGATTTTGTACTTCACTTCTTTTTAGCTTAAGTCCCCGACACGCAAGCACAGAGAAAGCCTCTGCCCGTTCCTCACAACCTACTGCAGAGGACGAGCCACAAGATCATATCATATCCATCCCAGATAAACCCTCTGATGAACAGAAAACTAGATTCCCTCCACAGGAATCTCAGCGGAAATCAGATGGCCAAGAGAGTGTTTCTGGCATGGCTGTACCTGAACTACATGACTCATGTCTTGCTGAGAACGGAAATAGTAGTCTTTCTGCAGAAACCCAGCAGGAAGCAGATGATCAAGGCATTGTATTTAAGGTTGTCCCTTCACGTCCTCTAAGGCGGAAAGACAGTCTCACAACAGGTCACCAACAGGTGTTTGAGAATCAATGTGTACAGACACCCCCTGAAGTAGTCGCTCCACATCGTTCAAAGAGAAGGGACTGCAGTCTTTCAGCTGAGGGCCAAAAGCGTTTTACTGCCCATGCTCCAGCTGAGATGTTCCCATCTCAGCCTGTTACAGGAAGAGATCTAAGCCTTTCAACAGAGCCTAAGCTGAAAGCTGATGCCGCTTTCCAGATGCCCATTGATATGGTCCCACGCCGTACTAAGAGACGTGTCATTGTAGAGACACCGGCAACGGGCATTGTTCCACCTCCACGTCCAAGGAGAACATCGAGACCCTCCAGTGCAGACCTTTCGCAGAAAGTGGGGCAGATAGAAAACAGAGCAATTCCACTGTGGCCTGTGAGAAGAGAAGAAAGCCTCAGCCCAGAGCTGTCTCAGAAAGCCGATGAGACAGATCATCTGGATGTGGTCACTAAGCTGATTCCACCTCAGCGTACTAAGAAAGCATCTCTCTTACCTGAACCTCAAGAGATGTCTGACCATTTAAAGACTGCTACTGCTAAAGTCCCAACCCTTACTTCAGATCCTGTACTGAAGGACTTTGGTGTGGGTGAGACTGTTCCCCTTTCAACCATAAGAAAAATTGCCCCGCCGAGGCACAGTAAGAAAACAAAGGCTCCCCCGGAGGACTCAGGCAAGGATTGTGCAGAGAAAGTTGTGGATGTGGAGGCCCTGAATGTTGCCAACCAGGGTTTTAAATCTCCAGCGGCGGAGGATTCTACGATAGACTCTTTTGAAAAGGTTGTGACCCAGAAGCGGTCTTTGGAAGTCACACAAACAGCCTCAGAGTTACTTGAATGTGAGCCAGATCAGAAGGCTTCAACAGAGGATGGAGGAGAACCAACCCCACAGGTCCAATTATATGACACTCAGTCAAACACCGGGCATGGCTCTTGTGGGGATGACACTGAGCCCACTAGAGAGAGAGGACGTTCACCGGCAGCTTTGTCCACTGGGGTGGGACCACCTCAACCCAGCAAGAGGAGCAGTAGTCTTCCACCTGTACCAGCTGTTAGCCAGCCTGCAGTATCTGGAGAGGTGGTGGTTGCGCCTCTACGGAAGAGGAGGAGTAGATTAAATATAGACCAATCAAATGTGCCTGTTCCAGTTCCGCGCTCTAAAAAACGCCTTAGTTCCACTTTCTCCGATGGAACTCCTCCAGTGGAATCCTCATTCGCCAGCCTGCCAGATTCATTTGAATCCTTGCCGTATCTGTCTCAGAAAGACTTACTGCCCACCGATCAGGAAGCCACGGAGTGTTCACTATCCTTAACCTCCAGCGTTGTCTCCGAAGGGAGCTTTGTCACAATTTTGCATTCAGATGAGATGTCACCAGAGGTTTTGCTCTGTCAGAAGGAACTGGAAGAGAGCAGCGAGAGCTGGACCTTCACAGAAACCCCTATGATTTCTGAGGCCTTCACAGAAACCCCTATGATTTCTGAGGCTTTCACAGAAACCCCTATGATTCCTGAGGCTTTAAAAGAAACCTCTATGATTCCTGAAGCTTTTACAGAAACCCCTATGGCAACTGAGGCTTTCACAGAAACCCCTATAGTTCCTGAGGTTTTCACAGAGACCACTATAGTTTCTGAGGCTGTCACAGAAACCCCTATGGTCACTGAAGCTCTTACACCGACCCCTATGGCCACTGAGGCTTTTACAGAAATCCCTATGGCAGCTGAGGTCTTTGCAGATACTGTAAGCGAGGACGTTGGTGGAGGTTCAGCGGCAGAAGTGCTTGACCACACCTTTGCCACAACTGCTTTACCTGCGGACGACGAATGGTTACATGTTGAGGGAGAGCAGATGGAAGTAGAATGCAAAGACATGAGGGTTGAAGAGGTGGACTATGGCTTTGAGACAGTAGCTGTAGCTGCTGGTGGCTTAGATGAGGAGAGGTATGTTGTGTTTACCTGGACAAACAGTGCAACACGGCGTGGATGTTTTGTATTTAAACATACTTGCTAAAAGGTCTGTGTGACTACTGTATGCCTGTTAAAAAGAGTATGAGAAAATGCCATGAACTGATTTAAAAAATATCATTATTTTTTATTTTGTGGGAAACAAAAACATCCAGAGTATGTCAATCAGTTGCTGTATTGTCTGGTCCTACTGTATTTCTCTTTTTAGCCAGCAGGGGGCAGCAGCGGCACAAACTACGCCAAAACGGAGACTTGCAGACTCTCAGGAAATGGATAAAGACAGTGCTACTTTCCCAGAAGTATGTTATCTATAGTCATTGTGACACTTTGTGTCAGTGACCTTTGATATTAAGTGCAGACCTCTAACTATCGGCATAACTACACGTTCAGGTTTGAATTACCGTGTAATACTTCTGAATGAAAGAACGGTTTCATTTGTCTTAGGATCTTGCGACACGCCACAGGCTTGTCACCTCTAGCCAGTCCCTTCTGGAATGGTGCCAGGAGGCCACCAAGGATCACAGGGGGGTGAAGATCACCAACTTCAGCACGTCGTGGAGGAACGGTCTGGCCTTCTGTGCCCTGCTACACCACTTTCACCCGGAGAAAATGTAACCTCCCGCTCCTCCGCGCAATCGACATCAGGCGTTACATCGCCGCTTTTTTGACCTACTACTCATGTTTGTAACTTGTGTTTCCCTTTCCTGTGGATTTCTGCCTCCTCGACGGCTTAGAAACTTTGAAACGCTGGACCCTTACGACATCAAGGGCAACAACAAAAAGGTAATTCCCTTTGACGCCATCTCATAACCACCATCGACCAGCGAGAGCTTGCGGTTTTACCGTCAACCGTCGGCTGACGCCTTCCTCCCCCGGCCCTTCCTCCGATTCACACCCAGGCCTTCGACGCTTTCGCCGAGCTGGGCGTCTCCCGGCTGATGGAGCCGTCGGACATGGTCCTGCTGGCCGTGCCCGACCGCCTCATCGTCATGACGTACCTCAGCCAGGTCCGCACCTCCTTCACGGGCCAGGAGCTGAGCGTGCTGCGCATCGAGGCGGACGGCGCCGCGTCCAGCTACGGCGTGGCGGCCGAGAGCCGAGAGGGGCCCGACCCGGAGGCGGCGGCGCGCTACTGCCAGCGGATCCAGGACGAGGCGGCCAACCCCGGGGAGGCGGCGGTCGCTCACACAAAGGGAGGCACCAATGGGGTAGCGGTCCCGCCCCCTAGGGCCAAGCGGTTATTGGCTGGGGGGTCGGTGGGAGGGGCACAGGCCCCCGTGGCGCCGCCCAGGACACACTGTTCGTCGGCCAAGTCCGGGTTGTCCCATCTGAAGGACGCGGACCTGGTGAAGAAGCGCCGGTCGCAACGCAGGTCAATAGACGAGACGGACCCGACAGAGGTGGGTCGTCCTGGGGCTCGGGCGGCGGAGCGCCGCTGGTGTTTCACGGATGTCGGATGTGCTTTGGGCCAAAGCTTCAGCTGAAGTCACTTGGTTTCCTCCGTCTTCTCGTCTCTGTGGATAATGTCTTTGTTGTGTTTACAGGTCGCTTTAGGTCCGGAAGAGGGCGGAGCTGGGCGACAGAAATCCGGACCAGGTACATGTAGTGTATTGATTTCGTATGACATGATACAATGTAACCTTGATCCCAATCCCGAAAAAGCTTTTAACAAGTTAGGACAGTCAGAAGGACTTTACTGCACTTAGTTAGTTAGTGTAGGAAAGTCGTTAGTAGTTCTAAACTCCCCCTCTGACAACACCCACTACCATGCTTCCCATTTGAGAGCCTTATCAAACTATGCTAATTGGCTCATGTTATCAATTTAGTTTGCCACTTTTATTTATTCATGTTTTTTTACAGTTTTTGCTCAGCTACTGTATTCATGTGTATTTCCCTGTCTTTGGATCTGTCTCATAGAGGCGGAAACCGGTGAGGAAGGCCGTTCGGCTGAAGAGTTCCAGGTTTGCCACATCCTCAAATCATGCTGCTGTCATGCACACTGCTGCATCAAGGAAATACCCACGACCTGTATCAAGATGGCTGTAAGACTGTGTGTGTGTGTGTGTGTGTGTAGGACACCAGCCAGTATGTGCTGAGTGAGATGCAGGCCCTGGAGGCGGAGCAAAAGCACATCGACAGCCGAGCAGACACCGTGGAGAGGAAACTGCGACGACTGATGGAGTCAGGTAAGGGAGGACCAAGGTTAGGAGGTACGGGGGGCGGAGGTGAGGAAGGTGAAGCGAGATGTGGTGGAAATGGAGGGCGGTACGAAAGGGTGGAGGGAGACAGGGTTGTCTTGAGGGGGGCGGAGAGGAAGTGTAGTACATTCTTGGAGTGATTTCATGGCTTCGGTTAATATCAAAGCCCAGTTCTCTGTCCCCACACTGGCAGGCAGTGACAAGTTGCAGGAGGAGACGTTGATTCAAGAGTGGTTCACTCTGGTCAACAAGAAGAACGCCCTCATCAGAAGACAGGACCAGCTACAGCTGCTGTAAGATCCACAATCCCAACTTGGCTCTGTTAAGTTAGATGTTGCTTTTGGAAAGGGGACGAGGAATGTTGATCCACTGCACACACGAACCGGACAAAATGTGACTTGTCACCACTGGAACTGAACAGGTGTGGAGGCTGCCTCAGTGAGTCCCTGTGTAGCAGTACCTCCTCAGCCCAGGGGTTTGTTCTGGGAGTGTTTTTGGTCCTTTGTAAGATGAACCAAATCTCTCACCAACACGGGCATAGTTAAACAACATGTATCCAACACTGGCATATATAAATAAAATGTCACAAACACTGACATGCTACAGATGATAACATTGAACTAACCACAAGGAATTCTGCTCTAACAGACAAGAAGAGCAGAACCTGGAAACGAGGTTTGAGATGCTTAACCGAGAACTGAGAGATATGATGGATATTGAAGGTAAGTCTACAGTACCAACATAGTGAACTACAATATCCATGATGCCACTCTATTCTGTAGTAAAGCTCACTATTGGGCCTAGATGTGGATGATAACGTGCAGGAAATCAACTATATCTGGAAAGAAAATGAGTGAATTCTGCATATTTTAGTAAAGTTTGGGACGTGATTCATGGTTGAGAAGGCCGACTGGTTAGCAGCGCAAGGAATCTATCCTCTCGTTAAGGCCATGATTGATCACAGTCATTTTCTCACTTTCAGTTATATCGCAAAGCAAGTCAAAAGACAATAGAATAATTAATGATTCTGCCTCCCCTTCTCTCTCCCCCACTCTGAACCCTCTCTCTCCCACTGCTTCTTCGTTCACCCTTTCGCTCTCGTCACTACATTTCCCTTCGGCAGAGTGGCAGAAAACAGCCATCCATAAACACAGAGAGCAACTGCTTCTACAGGAGCTGGTTTCCCTGGTCAACCTGAGGGACGAGCTGGTCCACAACATGGACGCCAAGGAGAGGGGGTGAGTCGGTGTACCGACCAGCACTTTAAATCCAATACCGCTAGAAAGTAGCGTAGCGTACCGGAAAACAAAAGCAGCCGTTCAGGACACACACCATAGGCCAGCTGAATCCCGCACTCAGAACAGCCAGCGCAGACACCTAACACACTCTGCTACACACAAACCACGGCTGTGTGTGTCCCCGTTAGCATATGGCCCTGGCGCTTAGCGCCACGACAACGACGAGGCACCGGGTGTGGCTTGTCTTCCAGCGACCCGCGCGGTTGAGTCTGAGCCTGGGACAGGGTCCGTTTGCATGGGTCCACTGTTCTAGCTGGCCTTTCCCCCGTCCCTCTGCTCCCAGGGCCCTGGAGGAGGACGAGAGGCTGGAGAGGGGTCTGGAGCAAAGACGCAGGAAGTACAGCAAGAAGACCAAGCAGGAGAAGTGTACGATGCAGTGATGCGTGGCCCCGGCACCCCCGTGGCCTCGGTCACCCCCCCCGGACACCAGCGTCTTACGGGGTGACCGAGGGCTAGGTTACGTGGCCGGACCGAGATGGCGGGAAAAGCTGTTTGCCAAGGTGTCGCAGTCGTGCGAGTGTTAACAATCCTCCGCTCACCTCTCTTCACGTGGTGTTTTGGTTGGATTGAAGTGACTTTGTTGGGCGGGCCGGCAACACGTTATCACTGTGGATTGTGTACAGGTTAGGACAGTACGGCGTGGTTTTATGTTTAAGTCGCAAAGACACATCTGTTACTAACTTATCACTAGTCAGTTGCCTTACGTGTGTCAGCAGGGAACGACGGCTAAGGTATTTTCTCTCCGAAGGGATATTATTAAGTGGGAGGTTTCTAGATCGTATGAATAACACCGTTGAAGTGTAAGCCCACGTTTTAGGTGGAACTATAATAACGCCTTTACTAACATTAAGCAGACTGGGGTTGTTCTGAGTCCGTCTGACCGTTGGTAATTCCACAGGGAACGCCCAGTAGAGCTTCCCCTTGTCCTGCAAGATGATTGGACTGTGCAGACGGTACTCTGCACACATTGATTTGTCGGGATCCGTGTCAAAGTATGCGGACAACGGCAAAACACACGAACGAACATTGTTGCCCAGGTCTTGGGAGTGTTTTGTGTTTACCCGGGAGACTCCCAAACTTACCTGCAATGGGAGAACTAGGCTGAAAGAGAAACCAATGTGAGTTTACACTTTAGCCACGGTATCGATCAGCTCGGTTATGAAATAGGAAAATAAGAACATGTTAGGAAAGTTTTAACTTCTTAAGATAATTTATGGTTTTATATATTTAATCGCTGATATTCTTACATATACTGGCAGTCAAATGTGCCTTTAACAAGATGTGTTGTTTTGACAATTTAAAAAATGTGTGTTTCAATTTTGCATGTTTTTTTTCTTGGTTTGATTTATTTATTTTAACAAAGAGCTCTGCTAAAAACACATTCATATTTCTTTTTTTCCATAAGTTGGGATTTGGTTGTTTTACGAGTTGAAGAAAATATCTAAAAGCTTTGGAGTCTAAAAAAATGAAACATTTCAAGATAAATTAAATAGCTAGAGAACAGGAATATTCTAAATGCAAACAAATTCATGTTTTGTAGTGTTTTCATTTGCAGATCAATTATTGTGTCTTACAGTATGTTATTACTGGTAGTTATAACAGCTAGTAATTGAAGGTAACTATTACAAGTAGTTATTACTGAATGTCATATATGCATTAGAAAAAAAAGCCAGAATTGCAAAACCCAGCTTTTACCAAAACAGTAGCATTAAAAATTCTAACACTTCCAAGATGAATGACAAGAGTCCAAGATGATATCAAAGATTGATATTGCATTTTTTCCTATAGAATGCATTGCAATTCTCATAGATGTAATGACAATTCTATTTCAGAAATAGGAAATACTTTACAGAGGAGGAAAAAGAAGCTTCTGTATTGAGTTATTTTGGGGGTGCTTTGAGAGTGAATGGTTTTCTAGAATGACTTTGAAGTTGGGATCTTGCTTGTCCTTTACCATCTGTTTGAGTTTGTTATTCCCTGTGTGAGTTTGAGAGATTTCCCCTGGGTTTTCCGAAATTGCATTTTGGGAACTTGTTTGTTTTAATATTAAATACATTTGCACTATTTGTAACGTTTGAAGAATAAAAGAGATCACCCTGTGTTTATCATGGATCCACTCTTTTTCAATAGTGTTTTTTTGTGTATTTCATGAATATATGTAAGGGGTTGTAATCAATATGGAATATTCATTTTGGGCTTTTTCGTATATCTTGCTGTACCATATCTCGCTGTACTATGAGGGAGTTCTATTGAATGCATCATCCACTTACTATCATTAAAATCAATGTGGTTATCAGGTTACTATACTCACTAATTTAGCATATTGCATAGAGAGTTTGTAACTCTTATCCATTCTTGGTCTCACGCACAGGCCCTTGCAGTTAGCCCAGCGGCTAAAGATCATGCCCTAGAATTCTAGAATGCACAACACAAACAATGTTATCATATCAGAACACATGAATATTCTTTTGATTCTGTGCTGGACCATGAGCGATTTGTTTTGCTGTTATGATGGAAAATAGATTGTATCTCTGGAAGTGCTCCCAGTGGAATAACAGTTGACCTCCGTTAAGGAGGTTGCTCTACAGGCACAGTGCTTTTTCGGCATAAACCACAGTGAAGTTCTATTACGGTAGTCATTTAATAATCTAGGGAAGGCACTTATTCAGAGTGACTAACAGGAGCAGTTAAGGTTAAATGTCTTGCTTAAGAAACAAAAGCCTGTTTTTTCAACTTTGAATAAACTCTTGGTCACGGTTCAGATGCTCTAAAGGGAAGGCAATAAACTAACTCAAGATACCATGGAACTAGATGAATAGTGACTCTGGAAATGTAAGGAACTTCAGGGAATATCTGGAGGAACTTCAGGTAATATCTGGAGGAACTTCAGTGAATATCTGGAGGAACTTCAGTGAATATCTGGAGGAACTTCAGTGAATATCTGGAGGAACTTCAGGTAATATCTGGAGGAACTTCAGGTAATATCTGGAGGAATTTCAGGTAATATCTGGAGGAACTTCAGTGAATATCTGGAGGAACTTCAGTGAATATCTGGAGGAACTTCAGGTAATATCTGGAGGAACTTCAGGTAATATCTGGAGGAACTTCAGGGAATGTCTGGAGGAACTTCAGGGAATATCGGGAGGAACTTCAGGGAATATCTGGAGGAACTTCAATGAATATTTAGAGAAACTGCCCGAAGTAAAAAAACTGAATCAAAGAGCAGAATGAAAGAGCTGAATATTTATTTAGATCAGATATTTATGTTTTTCTTTTAAATACATAGGCATAAATGTGTGTTGCTTGCGGTCAGAGAAAATGCCATTAAGTCTTTTATTCTATTATAGATGGAATTATGTCTATAACATAATGTAATAATAATAATTCAATGATTCAACTAATGATGCCATAACACTTTTCATTATAGAAAATAATCACAAAGCGCGTGAAATAGCAAAATAAGGTAAAACGACTACAATAGATTAGGTCTTGACTAGAACTTTCAGATTTTCAGTAGTTAGAATGATCATCAAGAGGAACATGGCTTGAGCATAATTAGGGCAAATGTGATCAACCAGGGAGACAAGCGGCTCTTCTGAAGCTTACAAAGCTGTCCACTTACACACCAGGGAAAGGAAAGGGGTCTGAATACTTTCCCAAGGCACAGAAGGGTTTGGTATGTAACTCATGGGATTGTTACTAACTGAATGAAATGTAAACCTAGATTTAATTGGCATTCATCTTCATTAGCCTTCCTATTGCTTACTTCAACATTTATGGCTGCCACATCTGATACATGGCTCATGTTGAAGCAACAGTAAGACTTTATTTGGCTTTATTCTGTCAGGGACATTGCCCAATGTTAGAGGCCGAAACGTCTCAAAATACCACAGAAGTCATACCACTTCAAACTTGGGAAAACAGGCATAGAGGAAGTGAGAGATATTGACCAATACTAGACATGTTGATCATTGGGTGAAAGAGTTTTAACAATATCAGTATTTATTATTGTCATTTAATAGAGGTTCAGTGTGAGTTGAATGGTTGAATGATTCAAAAATTACTTTTCATCAAGTGCTACATTACATGGGACCAGATGATGATGGGGGCTTAAGGGGGAGGGGTCCCTGGCTCGACCAATTGCTCCAGGCTAAATCATCAATCATAATCTTCCTGTTCATTTAAATACTTGTCTGGCTAATAAAAAACAACAACTTTTCATTGGATACGTATCATAAACTTTAAGGTGTAGACTCTAGGTTCAATTGGTTTTTTTGCACATTAATTGAGTTGCATAGCCTAGGATACAAAGCCTAGGATACAAATGTCAAGACTAATGTGAGTTGTGGACAAAGCAAGATTCCTTGGTCTTTATTATTTTAATTCTACGAGGGGCGGGTGGGAGAGTACCGTACGGAAATGAACAGGCTTGCCCACATTCCTTAAGATTTAGACAACACTTCCACTAAAAGACGTTTAATATGAATACAATATTTGACATGTCCAGAAACCATGATGTAGAACTTCCTCTATCTCGTCGTCGTTTAAGGGCAGCGTCTATTGATATCGATATGCCTTCATATGTGTGGTGACAGGCAGCATGTTCCCGGTCCGATGGAGCGTTGTTTGGTTATGGATATCTTGTGTCCGTACCTTTGCTCAAGCTACTTCGGAGGAAGGTAAGCACTAACAGGCGTTTTAACATGTCATCAGAATAACAGTACGG
This sequence comes from Novumbra hubbsi, assembly GCA_016801125.1. Taxonomy (NCBI): domain Eukaryota; kingdom Metazoa; phylum Chordata; class Actinopteri; order Esociformes; family Umbridae; genus Novumbra; species Novumbra hubbsi. The sequence continues at coordinate 21,812 of JACXGK010003295.1, read as the reverse complement.
TATGCAGGTTACACGTGATAATATATTTTAACAGAAATGTGTTTTTTCATAACTTCATCCTATTTAATATGTTCTGATGTATTCGGTTTTTTTAACATGTTATTATGCAACAAAGAAAATGTGGGAATTGTATTCAAAATCAATTTAACCTAGTTCTGTCAAGAGCCTTATTTAAAAACATCAACTAATGTTTTGAGCAAGGATTCACAAAATTAGGGGCTTGCCCTGAAAATGGCGCGCCTGGGCTTCCAGGCATGGCAATAAGCCTTGCCTAATTTAAAGGGTGTACACAAATGTTTAACTTTAAAATACTACAGTGGAAAACGTTTGGGAACCCCTGACCTAGATAAAAAAAAAAATACAAATTCAAATGTACTACTAATCTATTTGCATCTAGTACCAACTAACACCCTCACGCAGAGCGAATTACGGTTGTAAGCGCATGCATTTCTGTCGTGTCTCCCATGGGAATTAAACCGGCAAACTAGCATCGCAAGTAAAGCCACTACTAAGTCACTGGACCTACACAGTCGATTAGTTCGTTTTGTAATAGTTGGAAACCAGACTGCAGGTGGGCAACAACTTGACAAGAGAGGGTATAGCCCTGTTTCATCAGTAGTGATATACCACAGTATAGTAAACTGCTAAGATAATACAGTTCTACTTTTATACATTACCGGGAAAAGGGAAGGACATGAGATTAGTGGCTACTGTAAATACGGGGCACTGTCCTTCTAACTGTTCGTTATCTCAACATACAGCACAGTTCCTGCTAGACCACAACATCCTTACAAACAGGGACATGGGGTTCCCTTGAGAGTTCGGTCGATGAAAAAGTTCAACATAAACAAAAATAATTTGACCGCTATAGGGGTACAACATTTTGTCATCTATAACCTGTCCTTTTCCCCTACCTGTACCCTTCTCTCTTCCATTCCAGTTGAACTGTTCAACTCAATCAAACAGGCCAGTCTGAAATGGACATCAGATGCTCCTAAAGAAGTAAGTATACTTGCCAGTCTCCTCTCTGTGCCTTTCGGAAACAGGGTGCCGAAGATGTACTAAATCAACGTTTTTAGGACAGTTTCTTGATCGTTTTTTAGCCCGCAAACAATTATGTTTACAAAGTTCGTTTGAATTGTAGAGTATGTATATATTCAGAATTCAGTGTCCAAAGAAACTTTTTCAGGCAAAACTGCTTCATATGTTTAGTAGACACCGGTAGAGGAACTGTCTCAACTGCAGTACTTCCTATTCAGCAACCAAAATTACTATTATAGTAAGATAACAAGAACCAAAACTAACCAATGCAGTATTGGACATAAGGTTTTGTAGCGCATCATCTGTAGATTTGCGTGGAGGATTTATTTTGCTAAGCATTGGCCTATAACACAAGATTGTAAATGATATAGTGTTCAGATGGCATGATAACTTTATGTCGGGAGATTGTAATTGGGCTGCCCGTGCGGTAACTACTAGGCTAAATGTTTGATATGGCTTGTGACTGACCATTGTCCTTTGAAGATGACACGTTTACTAGGTAAGCTCACTGTCAGGTCCTAACGGGTCTGAATACTTCTGTGAATTTGATTCTGTTGTCAATAGATTTGACAACATCTATACATATCATGTTTTTTCTTTGTCTCTGTGTTGACTGACGGCAACAAAAATTCAAATGATCAGATGTATAATAAGTCTATAAAACAACAATAGTCTTTTATCAAGAACAAACAACCAAGTCAAGCCAGATTGTCATTAGTTGGCCTATTTATATTAGAACCTATAACTGTGAGTGATGTGAGTGATATTCTAAAGCAAATGTAGCTTCTGTCGTGGTCATCTACTTAAATGTAAAAGAGGTGTAAATAACAATAAAAGAATTGGTGAACACAACATTTGCCATGCCTTTAATTGGCATGCAAACTTAAACTTTTCAAAGTCTTTTATTGTCCAGTGCAAAAAATAATTGTGTCGTTCTGAGCAATAAAATTCATATGACATGGCACGAGTATTAGTAAAAAACATTAAGCAAAACAATATACAGAATATAAATGTAACTTAACAGAATATATACATAATACATATACATGAACTAGCAGCAATACTATAGACTGTAAAAATGGGGTAAAGAAAATATGAAAGAAGTATTTTAATATTATAAATATAAGTGTAATAATGCCTATTAACGGTACCTCTATATATGCTATTGTGCATTGAATGTGCTTTGAATGTGGATTGAATGTGCATAGAACGTTATATAATGTCATAGCATGTCATAAAACGTTGTAGAATGTCATAGAACGTCATATAATGTCATAGCACGTCATAAAACGTTATAGAACCTCATACAATGTCATGCCCTCACCCAGTTGTTGCTTCCAATGTCCATATTTGGTCGTTCTTTCCTGATTTCTCTCAGTTGATCAGGTCCAGTGTAAATTATCTGTGACTTTAGGAATGACCAGCGTAAATTCTGTTTAAAGGGGATATATACTGTCTCTGGGAAACTGGGCCCTATCCCGTTTTATGGCACTGTCCCACAGTTGTCCTTTTATATTACTACAGTGGACTGAGAAATTACTGGCGATGGGTTCAGAGACGGCTGTGCCAGTCTATCAAGCCTGCACTAACAACGACAAAAGCAGATCATTACTGACCGCTTGGATTGCACGGACAGATGCACTGCACCTACTGATGGACCTCAAGTTTGCCCAGGAAGACGAGTCATCGTCCAACCAGCTGAGTCCACTCCAAATCCACCTTCTGGAATCTGACTTTCCACTGCCGACGTTCCAAAAGTCCCATGTCGTCAGAGACATCCGAGCTTTGAAGGCCTTCACTGTCAAAACAGCAGGGGATCAGATTAAGGAGTACCTGGAATATAGCTCAGGTTTAATGTTGAACACAAAACCTCTTTCACGCAACGGCTTCCAGCTTGGATTCACCTACTCTGGGCCCTGTGTTTTCATAGCCTCGGTCAGGTTGTACTACAGGAGATGCCCCGGGTTTCTCAGCCACTTGGCTGGGTTTGGAGGTGCACCTGCCGGAGCCGGGCCCGTGACAGGGTCCTGTGTTAAGGGGGCCCTGGTGCCGGACGGGCCAACGGACCCCCCTAAGAGGGAGTGCCACGCTGATGGGACGTGGGGTCCCCTGCGAGGGGGATGCACCTGTGCCCGTGGTTACGAGGAAAAGGGGGACTCTTGTGAAGGTAAATGAAGGCCGACAACACAACTAAGAGGCAAACTTTTTCCTGTTCCAGTAATGGATACATTTCCTAAGGATTCCTGACTATCTGTGTTGTGGCCTTGACTGTTATTGTTTTCCCTCGAACAGCCTGTAGAGCTGGATACTACAAGGCAGCCAGAAGCAGTGGAGGGTGTGTCCCGTGCCCAGCCAATAGCAAGACAGCAGGGGAGGGGGCAGACGAGTGTGACTGTGTCCCGGGATTCTTCCGTATCCAGGGCGACCCATATGTCATAGGGTGCACAAGTAAGAAATAACAGCTCCAATAAGTTCCTCAAAAAGCATGTTTTTTTTTCTCTGTATATTTGCTGAGGCATCAAAACGAGAATTTTCCACGAACACACACGCAATGAGCTTAATTTGAATTGAGTGTTTCGGAATGCTTTCATTTCCTTCTTTTTTTTTTCAAAGAATAGTTTCCATAACAGACCATTATCTTGTTAATTTGAGAGATAATGCAATCCCAGAAACGTTTCAGCAGAATACTCCAAGTACAGCGCAAATGAAATGGCATGATAAAGTGTTAGACATACAGTATCTAAGACCTTTTCTCCCTTCCACAGAACCCCCCTCTGCCCCGGTAAATGTATCAGTCCGCCACATCAGTGACTCAATACTGACTCTTCTCTGGGAGCCTCCAATTGATCTCGGGGGGAGAATGGAAGTGACATATGACGTGGAGTGCTGGGAAAGGGGAGGCGATTCTCATGGGCCGTGGGCAGAGTGTGGAGAGGCAGTCATCTTTCTCCCTGACTCAGCGGGGCTGACTGTCAGTGCGATCAACCTCACAGGGGTCAGCTCACAGTTGGATTACCGGCTGTTGGTACAAGCGCGTAATAACGTCTCGTTCCAGCAGGGGGCAACAGCGTCATCAGTGGCATCCATAAATATTCACAGATGTGAGTCTGTCTGGGTTATGTCGTTTGTGTGTATGGCCATTGCTAACACCACTGTAGCAGCTGCTTATGGTGAACATGATAGCCGTGATCATGATATAAATGAACACGTCTGTCATAATCTTGATAGTGATCGTACCATCGTACTGGGATCATTCGCTAATCGTATCCTAGCATTTCGAGTTTGGATGATGTCATCACGTGCAAACTCAAAATGATTGATACTGCCCTTGCTGATAATGCTGCTTAGAAAGAACCAGGACTCAGAGGAAACCATGAATGTCTGGCATGGAAATATGTGCTTGATAATGCACATACTGTGCATTCAACATGTATAAGGATTCGGCTAGTATGGTCATTTCCTTGTTAAGGACATGGAATATGTCCAATAACCCCAGCCCCTTGAAAGTGCGTGTGTGTGTGTGTATGTGTCTGTCTGTGTGCATACGTTTATCTTTGGAAATTAAATAAAATAACTATTTATACAGAGAAATCAAGCTCTTTTAGATTTGAGTCCTGAAATAACAACAAAGTAAATGTAATAACGGGTGTCTACTTCCAGGGAAATCTAGAATGTTAAACACTGCTGTACCCCACACCATGGCCCCCGAGCCGTCCAGTCTTAAGCGTCTCTTTCTGTGGTGGATCATCGGAGTCCTACTTGGAGGCCTACTGCTTATAGCTCTGGTTGTTGGGTTTTCTGTGCGATGCAAGTACACCAAGCTCGGGTAAGCCGTAGTTACCCCCCCCCCCGGGGACGAAGCGTTTGCGGTTTACTTTTGTAGGTTGACATCCTCGTGTGTCTTTCCCAGTCATGACGAGGAGGTGGTGATGCTACCCATCGATACAGGTGTGTCATATGGTCCTGACGCCCAGCCACGCTCTCCTTGTGTGGAGCTCCACAACAGTGAGCCCAAAACATGCTAAAGAACTATAAATGCACTGTGTTACTTCGGTTAAGGCCGTTCGGTTGATTTTAGTGGATGATAATGCTTTTGTCCCCCTGTATCGTCAACCCCTCATCCTTGTTCTCATCCTTCCCTTTATCTCCCGCAGTGAGGTCGCAGCCCGATGCAGTCCAGTTGCTTTCGGTTGTTAGTGACAGACTGCTGACCAGCCTGAGCCAAGTCCTAGTGGACAGGAACCGGCTGACCCTAGGGAAGGAGCTTGGAGCAGGTCAGTCAAGGAGGCGCTACCGTCTCTTCTGTTCTACTCCTCCCCGTCCTGTAGATGGTTCTTCAGGATTGTTCGTTTTGAAGTGATTTACGCCATGTTTCGGCTCCGTACTTGCAGGCGAATTTGGTTCTGTTTATGAGGGGAGCTTCGATCCAGCGAATCCAGGGGGGGTGTTCATCAAAGTAGCGGTCAAGATGATGAGAGGTAAGTCTCGATCTGGGATGTCAGCAATTATCCCTGTGTAATTTTAATCTAGGGGTCTAGACTCTTCCTTAGAAGGGTATGGCTTCTGTTGTGTACGTAATCCCCATGTGTTTTCAGTTGGAATCAACAGTCAGGAGGACTTGGAGTCATTCCTGAGGGAAGCGGAGATCATGCAGCATTTCGACCACGCCAACGTTGTCCGACTTCTCGGTAAGACTCCTTCATTAGCTCTCCTCGCCGGAAAAAAACAACTTTAATAATGCTTGATTCTACGCGATCATTATTGATCATTATGGATTCTACGCGATCGTTATTGATCATTATTGATTCTACGTGATCATTATTGATCATTATGGATTCTACGCGATCGTTATTGATCATTATTGATTCTACGCGATCATTCAGCATTCCATTGTTCACCCACATGCTTGCGGCCATATCGGTCGTTTCCTGAAAGCTGTGAGGCAATATTGCTGTTTGTCCTGCAGGGGTCACTTTGGAGCAGGATGCTCCACTGCCAGTGCCCCTGGTCATTTTGCCTTTCATGCAGCACGGAGACCTGAGGCGGTTCCTCATCGCAACGCGCTACGGGGATATTCCCATGGTGAGAGACGACTCCTTTCGGAGCCACAAATCAAATGAAGGATCGAAATATCTCACAGATGCTTATAGGGTCGATGGCCGAGCCTCCCCCTCCGGACAGCTGGGCGTGCCAGCTGGGCGTGCCAACGCTGCCTAGACAACCGCTCTTTGCCTTTTCTGTTTGTCAGGCCCACCATCTGGAGGCCACACACACGGCAGGCCCGTGGCTGAGATGTAAGCTCTTGTCAGCCGGTGCCTGGTTTGTAGAACCTGTAACCTCAGACCCGAGGATGTGCAAAGTCTCTGAATAACACGAGCGATGTTAATGGCTGCCTCTTTCCTCCACCCAGTTTGTGCCCCTCCAGAGTCTCCTGCGCTTCATGATTGACATTGCAGCCGGCATGGAGTATCTCACTTCGCACGGCTTCCTGCACCGGGACCTGGCTGCGCGCAACTGCATGTATGTCCACCAGGGGGTGCCGGTCGTACAGAGGGCATGTTTCACACAGGTGCTTCCTTGTTCAAGGGGACGATAAGGCTTCCTTGTTCAGAGGGAGGCTGCGTCTCTGTCCACACGATTGGTATTCAGCCATGGGCATTTCACTAGATGGAAGCTGCCGACAATTTAATTGAGAACAGGTTAGGTTCTTGGACTACCTGGTATAAAGGCCACACACACACTCTGAATTTGGGGAGGGATGGTTACAGCTTGTGGGCCAGTCACAGGGAATGGGCCTAAAGACGATCAATTAAAATGAAAAAAAGATATGCTTACCTGAAAGTGCATATGAATAAATGGTGTAGTATAGTTGTGTGTGTGTGTGTTTCCCAGGTTAGGGGATGACCTGTGTGTCTGTGTGGCTGACTTCGGCCTCTCCAAGAACATATTCAGCAACGACTACTACAGACAGACCGTGGCCACCCGCATGCCCATCAAGTGGATGGCTATGGAGAGTCTTTCGGAGTCCATCTTCACCATTAAGACTGATGTGGTGAGTCATTCGAGACCTTGCAAAATGTATGCCCACCTTGAATGCCCACCTTGAATGCCCACCTTCGATGCCAGCAACACGTTTCAAAAAAGCTGGGACAGGGGCAAAAGAAGTGTGGAAAAGTTGTGTGACGCTAAAAGAAAACCTGGTGGAACACAACTAGTTTGGCTAATTGGCGACAGGTCAGTAACATGATGGGTATAAAAAGATGTAAGTGTTTGCAATGTAAAATTGCAAAGATTTTGGGGATCCTCTTCGGTACATAATATCATTAGGAGATTCACAGATTCTGTGTCCCTGTACATCCGAAAGCATTGTCTGTGAACACAATATGTTTCTGTATTCACAAACACCAGTTCATACTCTACCATGTAAAGATTAAACAATATGTAAACAAGATCCATAAATGCCATGCCTTCTCTCAGCTCAAGCTCCTTTAAGATGGACTGAGGTGAAGTGGAAAACAAAAAAACGGTTGGCAAGATTCAGGACGTAATGAAACAACAAATATGGCGAAGGAGAACCCGAACCATTGAGCATCTGAAATTCTATTTCAAGCAAGAATGGGAATTTCACATTTCACTTTGAAAACTACAGCAATTGGTTTTCTCAGTTCCCAAACACTAACAGAGTGTTGTTAAAAGAAAAGGTGATGCAACACAGTGGTAAACATTTTTTTTTTAAATGTGCATGTATTTTCTCAAAAACAATAACATTTCTCAGTTTCAACATTTGACATGTCGTCTTTGTACTATTTTCAATTAAATACATGGATAAATTATTTGCACATGATTGCATTCTGTTTTTATTTTTATATTATGCAGCGTCCCAACGTTATAGGAAACAGGTTTGTATTGTGTGTTTGTAAAGCTATTTCTTGATTAGTGTGTGTGCGTGTGTCTGTGTGTGTGACGTTCTTCTTCAGTGGTCATTTGGGGTCACCATGTGGGAGATTGTATCCAGGGGAAAGACACCATATCCAGGGGTTCACAACTACGAGCTCTTGGACCTGCTAAGCGCAGGACACCGACTCAAGTTACCCGAGGGTGAAGACAAATTGTAAGATCTTGCTTTATTAAAGTCTACTTCGAGTGCCCTCAGTTGTTATGGAAACGATAGGAAAATGTATCCAACTGCACATTCGTTTAGTGAACAGTGTGAGTGCAATAAGTATTTGAGATCTATGAATATTACACTGCTCAAGATATCACTTATCAGGCCTTGATGAACTAAACATATCGAAGTTCAAGATCTTTACTGTATATTGTGTAAATTGTAAAGAACAAAATGACGTAAGCATGGTCAAAGGAAACCAAAATCACCAAACAATTGAGGGCTGGATTCAAACTCACACGAACATCAGAGTAAACAATTGGCAACTCATGTGACTCAGTGGTGTGTATGGCCGCCAAGTTTCTGTATGCGCTCCTGACAACGGCTCCTGATGAGACGACGGATGGTGTCCTGGGGGATCTCCTTCCTCCTGGACAGTCTGTGGAGCCACTTTATAGATAGATTGATATCCCTGTAGTTAGATTGACCTGGTGTTTTACAATGATGATTGTGTTCTCTTTCTATTTTGGAGCGGTGTATATTTAAACGACGGACATGCTTTTGCATAAACACTTACTTAGACACACCAGGAGTATATGAACCCTTCCTTAGCGACAACTCCAGTTTCCAGATTCCCACAGATTTCTTGAAGATGTGTCCTTAACATGTTGCTGGATTCTTCCCAAACATTTATTGGCTAGTCTTCGGACCGCTCCAAAACTCAGTGGCCCCTACTAATTAATTCAACGGGAGCCCCTCTGGCACCGCCGCCTGTAACCGAGAGCTTGGCAACGCAGAGAACGTGCACAGAGGCGACATTGTCTGGGTCGATAACAACATGTTCCTCCTGCTTCTTTCTCTCCCCCCTCTATATCCCTATCCATCTCTCTGGTACCGCACTGCCTCTCTTTACTCCCTCTTCCACTCCCCTCCACCCTTTTCCTGGCCTCACTCTCTTTCTTTATCACCTCTCCCGTCTGTCTTTCCTCGCCTCCCTCAATCGATCTCCCAAGGTATGAAGTGATGCTGAGCTGCTGGCACGATGAGCCGGGACGGAGGCCCGGGTTCCTGGAGCTGGGGGAGAGGCTCAGAGCCCTCCTGCGTGAGATGCCCCCTCTGGACGTCAGCCTGGAGGCCCACTACATCAACCAGAGGCTGGAGGACGCCGCTCACAGCCTGCGCGGGGCTGACGGCCCCGGGGACGAGCCGGGTTCAGAGGGGGCCGTGGCGGGGAACGTGTACCTGCCTGCCCCCGTGGCGTGCGGCAAACCCGCGTGGAAGGAGGAGGAGCTGCTGGAGGATGAGCACGGAGATCTGTGTTATGACAGTGGATCTCCTTTGACAAAATTGGATTAGGGTGGCTGTTGCGCGGGTGTTTGTGTGGGGTTGTTTTTATCACATTACGTTATCCTATAAAGATGTGTGTGGAACACACTGGCAGAGAAATCATGACAAGAACTCTTTCCAAATTAAAAAGAAGAGAATAAAACAAAAAAAGGAGAAAGGGACAGACATTTGTGATCAAAAAACATTAACGAAGCCAAAAAGAAATAACCTAATTGCTCTCAGGATATCATAAATGTTAAATACTTAATGGTAATGGCAACCAGTTTACCCTCATTCCAGTTGATTCTGCAACCAGAGAAGTTACCAAACATGTTGATCAAGCTTTAGCAAAGCTGGAATACTGGACTAAAGTTAGCCACATAAAGGAGTATGTAGTCTGAATAGGGGAAGGTTTTATTTAGGGTTTCTTAAGTACTATAAACATTTATTTATAAGTGCGATCTGGTGGTTTGGGTAAAGAGGTTTTGATTGCCACAGTGAAGAGGGGCAGTGACAACGCACAACCCTGTCTTATCCCCATGATTGATTGGTTGGTCAGTATTCTTGTGCAAGGAAGCGTTAAATACGATTCAAACAATTCAATCCGGCCCAAACCTGGAGAAAACTGTCACTTTCTTTGGACACATCAGGAGAGAAACCCTCAAAGACACAATCCGTTGCCGCAAACACATTTATTCACTAGCGTACCTGTCTCTTTTTTCAGGTACGCTAGTGAATAAGCGTACATTTTCTCCAGTGTTCACTCGAGAAGTGAATAGTGCCCTCTTCAAAGGTCATAGATTGATCGGCTGTGTAAAGCAGATGTAGTGATGATGTACTTTAGTGTATATCTTAGCAATAGGCTTCTTGAACAGGTGGGCCACCGATAGACCGACACGGAGCACTTTGGAGAGGACTCAGAGTGATTGTTTTTGCCCCTAGTTGTTTGGTCACTGGACATCTTCACACAAAAATATGTTCTACATTCAGAGTAAATAATTGCAGCCAGAAACGTGAAAAAAGGGAAGTTTTGATCGCTTTTGTTAAAATAAATTCAGCCCCAGGTAGGGTGACTAACCAACCTGTTATGTAACAAAAAATGAAGATTACATTGTTTACTGATTACTGCTTTTGCCTCATGTCTCATCATATCTGTAATTATTGTTTGATTGTCTATTGACAACTTCAGTGAACTTTGATTAATTAAATTCTACTTTTTAAGTTATAAAGATGTATTCTAGAGCTTTGTTTGATGAATAACAACCACATTGTAAACATTACATTTTGGGCTGGATATGTATGCTGTTAAAATGACCATAATCTATAGGTAGTATGAATGCACAATGATAGTGCATACATATTATTGACTTCATGTAGTCGTCATGTAGGCGAGAGCACGCGTGGCCACGCATCATTAACTTACATGAATGTATTTCCTCTTTCCGTTAAATTCAAATTTGCACGAAGAGGGCTAATTGCACAGAAATGCCGTTGGCCTATGAAGCGTATACTCATTTGCAGGTTGACTTGGAACTACAACTCCCACCACCAGATCTATTATAGATGTGTCCGTAGTGCCACGTCATTTGATGTCACTGCCGCACCTGCGCAGCCATCTTGTACTTCGAGCGAAGAGCGGCCACAGAAAGGAAAACGAGAAAAATAAACCTGTCAAATCAGACGAAAATAGGAATGTTCGTAAACTTTGTGTAGCCTCATAACGATAAGACATCCAAGAAAGACTAGAGGGGGTCAAAAAATAAATCAAACTAGACATCCAAGTGCCTCGGATTTCCAGACCTACAAGTCATCATTTGCTTGTGAAAACGGAGTGAGAGCAGGAAGGAACAGTAAATTCGCCGACAGAAAAACACATCCCGAAAATTAGTCAAATCATGAATCCCGAATAGTGAGTAGACAAATCACCCGAGAACGCAAACATTGATATTTTGAGACTTTCCACTTGTTCCATTTGTGCATGTTATATTTCAAAAGACAAGTCATGGCTTTATATACTGGCAGTAGCTACGGATGAGCGAGCGGTTGTATAAAATGCGAGCTGTTATAATGTTACTATACTTATACCAACTATTCAGCTAGCTTACTAATGCAATGTCAGCTGATCGCTTGCTTCCTCCACATTGTTAACTAACGTAAACTACGCGATGAATTACATAAACATAGCTAGCTGCCTATAACATCGTTGCTGTACGTATCGTCAATTAACGTAACTAAATAAATTAGAGCTTGCTGTGACGTCCTCGCTGATTAAATATATGGAACTTGTGTGTGCCATTAAATTAGGAGACACGCGCTTGTCACCGGATCCCGCATCAGCACGGGTGGCGACCGGAGACATAGGACGTGGTGTTGAAACGTCACGGCGGCACAGTAACAAGCCACGGTGACATGGCTAGCTTCCTAGCAGCCAGTCTGTAGATATGCAACATGCAATGTTTGCCTTGAGATCGCGTTCTCGGAAACTTAAGCACACACCCTCCATTCAGCGATAGCGCTCAGTTCTTTGTCTCTGGCTATGCTGTTACCGGTCAGTGTAGAGTTAGTTGGCGATTGTTATGTTGATGCTAATGCTAATTATGACGCGTTCGGGCCGACACCGCTAGGACATTTTTATACTAATAACTAAATAATTTGCCGGTGATTAGCTATGTATATGTAACACGCATATGACGCATGTATAGCGACTTCGATTACTTTAGTTCTTTATAGGCGATTTTTTATTGTTCTAGAAGCCTGTTTATTTTATTGTCTCTCCGCCAATATCCAATACGCGTTACGAGTACATCACCACATCACATTAAGTCTCCATTATGTCCAGTTTTGGAGACATTGACATACATCCCTCCTGTGTGCTAGGCATATTTCCATAGACGTGGTCGTTTTTCTGGCAGCACTTCACTACACTTCAATTTCAAGAAACACTAGATTAGCGCTGTCATTGCGCTACCTCGGTGCGGTTCAAGTGTCTCACATGCATGTGATCTTGTTTTGCTGAGAGGTTATGTGACAGGACCACGACACAATATTTACTTACTCACAAACATCTCTGAGTTCTATATCAGTGAATCAGTTCTGGCAGAGGCCAAGTTAAATGCGCCATGTAGAAGTAGATACGTGAACACAACTGAATATTGGTCAATCGTCGTGATGACATGAGGTTTGGTTTCATGGGGATGGTCTTTCCCAACACTTTTTCTGTGCCAGGCCTTCGATGGCTATCGTGAGTGGAATTAGTAGACACAACATAACACTACTAGTAGGTCTTCAGGAGCTACACTGTTTAGAATGTCTAATCTTTGGTCCAATGCTGAATGCTTTCGTTTCAGTGATTACCTGTTCAAACTCCTCCTGATCGGTGACTCTGGTGTGGGAAAGTCTTGTCTTCTGCTTCGGTTTGCTGTAAGTATAGCTATTATTCACGGTACCCGTTTAACAAGTGTTATCCTGTTTCTGACTGTTCTCCCTCCATTCTTTGCCTGTTCACCTCCTCCATCTTCCTCCCTCCCTTTCCTCAGGATGACACCTACACAGAGAGCTACATCAGCACCATCGGTGTGGACTTCAAGATCCGCACCATCGAGCTGGATGGCAAGACCATAAAGCTGCAGATTGTGAGTGTGTGTGTGGTTTATTACAGACCAATGTATAATAGGGTGCTGTTTTGGAAGGGACTGTACCATCATAAATTCTCCCCCATTTGTTTACTCCAATAGTGGCGTGGCCTGTCTCCTGACATTTTAAGGCCTTCATTAAATTTATTAAAACGGCCCGGTAACCTAATTCTGTAGCTCAGTTCTGCCTCCTTTTTGTCTGCTCAGTAGTTTGTCTGCTCAGTAGGACAGTTTTTCCTCAGTAGTTTCAGTTCTGTGGCCGCCATGGTTCTTTGGGTCAGGTGAGCGGATCTACAGATGTGGCAATGACGTGGATCCCGGAAACCTCCCTGCCGCTAGTGGCAAACGCTTTCAGGACAGGAACTGATGGAATCTGGCTTATGACATGTCTGTCTGCTCATCTCTGTGTTTGGGTCTGTTCGTTCAATTGTGTGTGTGTGTGTTGTCTTGTCTGTCTCTGTGTGTCTAGTCATTTTAACTCTCCCCTCGCTCCCTCGTAGTGGGACACGGCTGGCCAGGAGAGGTTTCGCACCATCACCTCCAGTTATTACAGAGGGGCCCATGGCATCATCGTGGTCTATGACGTCACGGATCAGGTGGGCCACTGGTTCAAAGGGTCCATCGGTGCATGGACATTTACATCCTTCTAATGTACACATTTGGGCCATCTGGGCCAAGATTGGCAACCGTTGCTTTTCTTATGGTCTTATTAACCAGGCAACAGTCTGGTTACAATTATTTTGCCTCCCTGTGATATCTGCTTAAAAGATATTAACTAGCAGGTATTAGCTGGGAAGATCACAGAGGTTATTTTCTTATTTATCTTAATTTTTTAGTTTTTTTTGTTTTATTCACTCTCTTATAGGTTAGTGACCCACGTGGCTTCATATTTCGGAACGTTTGAGATTAAACAACTTTTTATTTAAATGACCGTGAGAAAAATAGATATTTGGCAACTCATTATCAGTTTCCAGAGTCCAGGTTTTTTATTTTCTTTAAGACAGAAAAGAGAAAAGCTTAAGCCTGTTTTAATTTAGTGCATTTCTCAAGTGTACAGTTAGAAGACACTTCTATTCTCACAGCAAAGGTCCGCTGCAAATCATTCTGGTATTTCTCCCTCGTGTTTTGTGAGTTGTGCTTGAAGTGTTCTTCTCATTGAAGTTGCCAAAAGTGCCAGCCAGTGAAACCAGACGCGCATCATCGTCTCGGTCTAGTGGGTTTTCATAACGTGTGCCGCCTTTCTCACTTCCTCGAATTGCGTTTTCAGGAGTCCTACAACAACGTGAAGCAGTGGCTGCAGGAAATCGACCGCTACGCCAGCGAGAATGTCAACAAGTTACTGGTGGGGAACAAGTGTGACTTAACCACCAAGAAAGTGGTGGACTACACCACAGCCAAGGTAACGCTACCGCATCCTCGCGGGTCCCCGTGGAGATTTGTTCGCCGCTAGCGTTTGGATTTTAGCCGGTACATAAATGAGCAGCAGATTTGTTTGCTTTGACCACTCTATAAAGCTGCGTCGTCGTCGCTGAAGTACAAACTCAATTGGTCTCTGAGGGGGTTGGAATCACACGGGGAGGAGATTGTTCACGATTGATCTCTAATTTCTTCACCTAAAATTGTGACTCCTGGGAGTTGCGGAGTTCTTTTAATGAATCCCTTAGTGGAAGAGGGGAAGTTGATATGTTTCAAAGGTGTTCTGCTGTCTGGGTCTTTTTATTTCTTTTTACAATGTAGCATGGTTTATTTCCTTATACAATCACATTTATTTTTGTTCAAACGTCGGCCGACAGGACTACCTGGAAATGAACCCGTATCGATCAATGAACACAACAGCGTTTATCCGTTTTTCATTAGGCCTACGGTTGCCTTGGCCCAGGCTGTAGCACGCAGCCCTGCAATAACCCACCTTGCCACAGGGGTTGTGGCCTCCTACCAAGTCCCTGTGGGGGGGGGGACGTGACGGGACGGGGGGGGGGGGGGGGGGGGGGGGGGGGGGGGGGGGGGGGGGGGGGGGGGGGGACCTCTCAACAGGCTATCGGCCCCAATCTGGATTTGAGTCCCGCCTTTAGTTCCCGTCTCGCCGCTCCTGGCGAGGACGTCCTGCTAACGTACGGCACACCTTCTGCGTCTTGCAGGAGTTTGCGGATTCCCTGGCCATCCCCTTCCTGGAGACCAGCGCCAAGAACGCCACCAACGTGGAACAGGCCTTCATGACCATGGCGGCGGAGATCAAGAGGCGGATGGGCCCCGGGGCCACGGCCGGGGGGGACAAGCCCAACCTGAACATAGACAGCACCCCGGTCCGGCAGTCGGCCGGGGGATGCTGTTAAACCGGACCCCCACCTGGCTGCCCCGCTCCTCCTCCCGTGCCGACCGGGGGGGGGCTTCACCTCCCCCCCCCCCCCCCCCCCCACCCCCCCCGCCGCCCTCTCGTCCTTTCGCGCTTCTCCTACAGAAAACCACTTGGACTAGGGGGGGGGAGGGAGGGGGGAGTTTTGGGGTGAGAACAGGAAGTTGGCTTGAATGCCGCGTGTACCCCGGAATATGTAGGAGGGGGAGGTGTAGGACCGTTTCGGGAGGGGCCCGGGCAGGGTGTTTGTGACCACTTCTTCTTGTCTTTTTCACTCGGCGATGAGGCAGAAAAGGTAAACGGATATGAGAAAAGTTTGGTATTGATTTAGGAACTCAGTGAAAAAAGATTAGGTTTTGGATTACGGCAATCTCCCTCCCTCACGCACCACACACACACACACACACACACACACACTGTGAGGGTTTGGACTAATCTCTCAAATTAGAGTTAGTCATGGGCATGTGAGTCATATGACAGGGGTCTCTGCTCCTTTCAGACTATGTCTGTCATTGCAAAACAGCTAGAAGACGTATAGCAAAAATGAAGTCCAGTTTGCGGCAATGGTGTGTCACCTGTCTACTGGGCCCATTTCATTGTGGCCGACCGATTGGTCCCCATCCTGGGTCCCGTGGCGCATCCTGGGTCCCGTGGCGCATCCTGGGTCCCGTGGGGCATCCTGGGTCCCGTGGGGCCTCCTCGGGGCCCGTGGGGCATCCTGGGGCCCATGGCGCATCCTGGGTCCCGTGGCGCATCCTGGGGCCCGTGGGGCATCCTGGGTCCCGTGGGGCCTCCTCGGGGCCCGTGGGACATCCTGGGGCCCGTGGCGAGTTGCCCGGGTCTGTAGGGAAGGTTAGCTTGAGGTCCTCTTTAGAGCCTGAACACTCCATGCAGAACCGGAGAGCCTCTGGTCCAACTGGGAATCCTCCTTTATCGGTCTTAATAGAAGGGTGAATGTGTTGAGACAGGCACTTCCGCTGGTGTAGTTGTTTTGTGTTAGTTAGCCCATGTCAATCTTTCTGTTAAGGGACACCATAGAGGAGGAAGGAGCAAAAACAGCTAAGTGAGATATGCCCAGGTCATGTTTATGTCTTGTTGTTATGACACTATATATCACTATGCCCAAGGTGGTTCTTCAATACACCCACACAAACATCCACACACTTATACAGACAGCTCATGGGGAGGCATGACGTAGTTGTAGGTTAGGGGCTTGGGGTAAACTAGGGGTTGGGTTAGGGGCTTGGGGTAAACTAGGGGTTGGGTTAGGGGCTTGGGGTAAACTAGGGGTTGGGTTAGGGGCTTGGGGTAAACTAGGGGTTGGGTTAGGGGCTTGGGGTAAACTAGGGGTTGGGTTAGGGTTAACATTGAACTATCAGGCCATGCTTTGTCCCATAAAATGTCTCAATATACTACATTGTGTTCATCCTAATAGGTTATTACTGTCTTATTATTATTACTACAAACCCTTTTTTTAACTCTATTTTTTTTTTCTGTTGATTTCCTCTTCTAATACAAAACGCTGTACAAAGTGCTTAAGGTTCTGTTGAGCTTCCATTGCCAGGTGGGCGTTTGCTTTGCACGGTTCCAGGGGGAGTTGAGGAGTCTACTGTTCCCTCCCGCGCCTCACTTAGACACCGCGGGTACATTTTGTAGCCGGTCACGACGTGGCGCGTCGACGTCTTCGCCGCTACCGACTTCTTCACACCGCGTCACCGTCACTCCTCCGTCGCCAGGTGTCCAACCGTGAATTTGCTGTGTGGTTGTTATGGTTCTCTGTCAGTCTGTGTGGTCGTTAGGTGTAGCTAGTCGAGACTTCCTGATCACCGCTGGGCCATGTTGGAGGACCTGCCTTTTCTGTGTAGCGCTATAAACATCTCCTCTCCAGGTCCGTGTGTCGGGGGTGTTTGCCGTGGTCCTCTCGTCTCGCTGGATCCACCGTGTTGCCGTAGACATTAATTGTGTGTGTGTGTGTGTGTGTCATTGGCTTGTGCTGTTGTGACTGTTGTCACCACCCGCCACGGTTGTCACGGAAATATATAATTTCTCTGCACCCTTATTGGACTAGGGAACCTGGCTGGAATGTGAAGAAAACCCTCCGCCCTTTGACCCCTATCAACTCTTTTAGTGAATGCACTGCAGTACAGTTTTCTGGGTTTTTTGGACAATAACGACGGCTTGACAGCCGTGGAAGTGCCCGTGGAGGCAAACTGAGGCCCCTCGGACCAGTGTTGAGAGCATACGTTGGGAGACTGACATACAGACGAGTGTTAGTGCTCGCTCGCGTTCTTGACCGTCAGTAAACATGGTTTAGGATGTTTGGCCCGGCTTCATAAGGTTTTTTCCAGCATGTTTGATGTTTCGCGGTAACTGGGATTGACTGGTCATGTCGACCGGATATGAACTCCCACCGACCTTGTCAGGCCAATCAAATTATTACAACATGGGTTTTCAGCTCTTGCTAATCTCTAATGAAAACAGAATCTCGCTTTGACTTTGGGAGCGTATAACAATGCAAGTGGCACAGCCCCCCTCCTGGCTTCGAGCTCTGAGCAGCGAAGTATGTTTGGCACTTTGAACCGATACCTGGCACGTCACAATACACAACAGTGATTTGCTGGCCCCGTGGCATTCAGTGTCTGAATGAGTGACTTGATAATGTTAGAACAGCGGATTTGAAAAACGGGTAGAATTGCCGTAGACGTGCGTGTAGGATGTTGTGGGTGCAGACCCTCGCTGGGTTAGGCGATACCGAAGAAGTGTAGTCTGGTGTTCCCAACCTTGCGTGAGGCATTACTCAATCGGACAGCTCGTATCAAATACCCAAAAGACAGTTTGTTTCGTGTGATTCATTTAAATGTCGTATAGGCGTGAGTATTGCCTGGCAACTGGGGGGGGGGGGGGGGGAAGAAAGGGGGGGGGGGGGGGGGGGGGGGGGGGTCAATGTGGGAAAGGTTTGTGTGTACGTAACATTCCTGTTATCTTAACACAAGCCGGCTCTGGCTTTTTCTTTAAACTGTACACGAGACCTGCGTATAAGACGGTTGTTAAAATTTCTACACACACTCACGTGCACACTTGATCACACGGACGCAAGCTAAAATGGACTTTTAACGCCATGACAGCGAGCGTCCCCTTTTGATTTGTACGGAATGTGCTTTTCATTCCAAGGAAGTCTTGATATTCTAGTGATTTTAATAAATTAATTGATAATATACTGTGGTAAAGTTTTGTCTGTCCATTGAACTATAAGAGGGCGGGGTTAAGGAAATGGGGGTGGTGGCATCGTATGGGGGCGGGCTTAGGTCGGGAGCTTACTCATGAATGTGAATGTAATGGGACTTTGCAGAAGTCTTTTTCTTTTCTTTCCCTGGTTTTGTATTTGTCTGAAAAGAGGTGTTTCCATGCAAATTGCCATTTGCACACTTGTTCGCTGTTCTCCCATGGCTTAATTAAGGACCGTTCGCTCATATTTCTTAATTAGCGAACACCTCACAGCTCCTCACAAACCTAGGCCTCTTCTTTCGTTTTTTTCCCCTGCTTGTCCTTTTTTGTGCTCTCTCTGTCTCTCACTGCTGAGTTTGATCATGATGGGGGGGGGGGTTTCTGTACATATTATAAATATATATATAATAAAAGGAATAAAAAAGGTCAATGTCAACATGTGTACTGTGATACTGTGTTATTTTCTCCAGTGCGCTGGTTCGGTAGGTGTCGTTGTTTTGACTGTGTATGTGTGTTTATGTAAAAGTTTATCTCGGTCTGATTTGTTTGGATCTAAAGTGGAGACCAAAGGTTCCTACAAAAAAAAAAATGGACCCCCCAACATTAATATGATTAATCTTTTAGGATAAATCCTACAAATTGAGTTGATCTTGGAATTACTTTCCGGTTTAGGCATTGGGGGTTAGGGTTAAGTTTAGGCATAAATATTAGGGTTAGGCATAAAGTTGAGGTCGTTGAGGTGAGGATACAGGGATAATGGGGCATTGGCAGAGGCCGTTCTTCTCCCCTGAATCACCGCTGGGGGGGCTGAAACACATCCTTGATCAGCCTTGCCTGTCACCTTTCCTCGTCCTTGATTTGTAACCTCCACACAAACCCAACCATAAATAACCACGAAGAACACCCAGGTAGCCTCTTGTCCGAAAGTGTACTCTCCCCCTCACATCGCGGTTGGATTCTTAAAATAGAATCATTTAGAGGGAATGTTGCTAGAGAGTTAGTACCCTGTGCTGGCGCTTAGGTTTTTTTTTCTTCATTCAGTCTAATATTAAGTACTGCAGACATCCCTTACAGGACCGCTGCTGCAGTTGGCACAGACGGTGTCTGCAGTAGATAGACTCTCAGCAAAAACTGCTCCGCTAATCCAATCCAGCGCTATCAGCATTACACCGTGAAGGGAAAAAAGATCCATCTACTTGTGTTGCAATCTGAAAGTCGTTAACATGGAGGAATGCGCGTGCACTGAAGGGTATTACACGTTAAGGTCGACGACACTACCGCAGGGTTTTGTGTCACGTGCCGAATCACTTCTTTTCAGTCATCCGCCAGGCGTCGTTCGTGACCCTGACCGTCTGTTGTGGCACAGAGTGACGTCTCGGTCATGTCATGCGGTCATTGTCACAGAGCCGGCGGTCGTACCTCTTCGAGCTTCCGATCGGCATTTGACTTGACAGGTCAAAATACCGGTTAGTGGCGCAGTCCGAACAGGGCTGCCGAACAGGGCTCTGATTAAGAGGGGATGCAATTGGGCCAGAGACCATCAAATGGAAACTACTGGGCTGCTCCGAGTGAACCCGGGCACTGAGGTGCTTTGTGGGAAAGGGCCACGGTCTGTCATCCCTCTGCTCCCCCCCTCCCATCCCACCCTTCTGGTGACCTTGAGTGAGACATCAAGCAAGCTGGGCAGACTGTCTTTGGATGTGATGTACTGTTGAAAGGCAACTGAGAAATGGTAACGGAGGGGAGAAAAAAACCGACAGGCAGGTCCTTATTAAGGATATCAAATCTGAACCTAATGGGAGGAACAGCGAACCCACGTCAACTAGCTTTTGAGGGTGCTTGTCGTTCGGCGGCCATCTTGTTGTTTCAGAACCCATTCGAATGAATCTGATCTAATGAGTCAATCACCGGGACCGAAACGCTTTAACAGTAAGTCAATGGGAAACCAAGTGCTCAAAATCTTGTAGTGTTGATGGCGTTAGTCAGAATTAGTCAAATCTGTTTGTTTTCCTAAAATGACAGTTTAGGTCTGACTAATCTTCACACTTCGTGAATGATTGGTATGCCAAAGATCACCAAACACTTGTCATATTTAAATTTCAACACCTTTTATTTACATTTTTCCCCAAATACAACTCAAATGTCATCCAGCTTCCATCGTGTCGGCCCCTTCGGTTAAGTCTTTCCCATCCCTTTGTGTTTCCAAGTCCATCTTTCCCACATCATTTCCCCCCATTTCACCCCAAGTGTTAGTCCCCATCTTCGTCCACAATCCCCATCACAGTCCACAGTCCCCATCTCCCCCTCCACAGTCCCCATCTCCCCCTCCACAGTCCCCATCTCCCCCTCCACAGTCCCCATCTCCCCCTCCACAGTCCCCATCTCCCTGTCCACAGGGCCCATCACAGTCCACGGGGCCCATCACAGTCCACAGGGCCCCATCGCCCCCACCCGCACTCAGTCGACGGGCCCCTGGAAGATGAGTTTGATGTGGCCCTGCTCGCCGGTGAGCCACGTGCCACAGAAGGGGCAGGCGGCGTGGAAGGCGTGCGTGCCGTGCGGCAGCGGGATCTGGCTCCAGCCCGCCGCCGTCCTCTCCGAGCACACGTGGCCGCAGGGGCAGAAGGCGTGCGTGGGCTGCCCGGCGTCCAGGTACAGCCCGCCCTCGCAGCCCAGCCACAGGGGGACATAAGGGCCCACGCGCCGGCACATGGGGCACTCCCGCTCCCCGGCGCTGGCCGGGGCCCCGCCGCCGTGGCCCTTGTCCTTCCGGTACCCCCAGTTGTGGTAGCCGTGCACGTGGCCGCAGTTGACGTAGACCCAGGGCTGCTTCTTGTCCACGGTCTCCCGTCGGCCCAGGCTGGGGAAGGCCAGCGTGTTGAAGCCCACCGGGCACTGGGGCCGGGCGGCGTTCAGCTCCTGGCGGAGGGACTCCAGCTGCTTGAGGGTGGGGGTGCGGCGCAGGCCCGACGGGGTGCGCCACAGGAGGGTGGCGCCGCAGAGGTCGATCAGCGAGCCGTCCTGCAAGGTGTTGGACTCGTTCTCCACCTGGGGGAGGCGTGTGGGTGTGGGGGGGAAGGGTGTGGGTGTGGGGGGGAAGGGTGTGGGTGTGAGGGGGGGGGGGGGGGGG
>JACXGK010003294.1:10370-38570 GCA_016801125.1 Novumbra hubbsi | reverse complement strand
AGCGTGGTCGTGTCAGTTGTCCAACTCAGTGAGCATAGTCAGTGCTTTGTGAGTCTAGTCGTCCAGTTGGATCTCATCGCTCAGCACAGATCAGCAGAGCAGTCCTGAGAAGAGAGCTATGGACCCGTTCCAGAGACCCAAGGTAATTAAAGGCCGGCTAAGGGCCTCTTACTGAAGTTCCCATTAAAGATTCCATTCAAGCCACTGTGGAGTGCTGAATATCCGTTACACTGAGGTGAGGGAGAGAAAAGAGCGAAGTAGGCCGAGAGAAAAGATGCCAGAACATGCTCCTGCTTTCCATTCCAGACAACAACATCAGAAATGAGATCATTGCTTGGTGTTTCTTTCATTTCAGCTGATCGTTTACTCAAAACACAAATCATTCAAGGGAGACAAAGCATTAAAAAAGCATCACAAAGAATTACCTCGCTGGTCCTTGTGAGACTTATTCCTGCCTTGGCTAGTTCATATGAATTCTATTTAGGTCTGTGTTTGGAATCCCTTTTTAGGACAAGATCCTGTCACGGGGTCAGATATAGTTGCTGATAATGTATCCACAGCCAGTAAAGCTGCTGATAATGTAGCTACAGCCAGGAAAGTTGCTGATAATGTAGCTACAGCCAGGAAAGTTGCTGTTAATGTAGCTGCAGCCAATAAAGCTGTTGATAATGTAGCTACAGCCAATAAAGCTGCTTATAATGTAACTATAGTCGGTAAACATGTGTCACTAAGGAAGGCAACACAAAAGGGTAATTGTTATTTTTGCTAGTTTCCTGGAGATGACCTGAAAGTTGACATTTCCTGCGCTTCTGGGCCCTTCAGATTCCTAATTCAGACCAATCTGACAATGTTTATCGTTTGTCTGACTGCAGAGCTGCTATTTAAGGAGAAAACCTTTCCACTGAGACATTGTTTAGATAAACTAGACAGTGTTGAGACACTATGACCAAATACAAGTTGCTGTACATTGTATATGTATATTTCTTTCCCCCATTCTTTTTGTTTCTGTTTGATTTGTGAAAGTCAGGACCATTAGAGAAACATTACTGTAATAGCGCAAAAGAGAATTTATTGCATTTCAAAAAAGATATATACATTTCGGCACATTTAATGTACATTTTCTAGATATTGTTTATGCTACACAAAGAGCCCAACTACAAGCTGTACAAAAAGTAACATTGCTTTGTAAAAAAACTATGTAAAACAGGGATTCCTGAAAAGCACTGTGATTTTTTTGCCCTGAGCAACTACATTCCTCATGCTGTCATGGAAGTCGCTGGCTTCCCCACTTGGCCCTCTTGAAAAGCATTTCACTTGTAAAATTGTGGACTTGATAGCCATTCGGTCATAGCATTGCTTAATATGTAGAAAAACAAAAAACAATATACAATAGCCACTTTTTTTTACCAAGCCAATATGTTTATAAAAGAATTGGGGCAAGGATCCCAGAAAAGCCATGAGCATGCCTAAGCGGAGAACACATGCTCATTTCTAGAAGCATTTTTTAACACACCAATTATCAGTTTATAGTACCATTAGCTATCTGTTAGCTACACACCCCAGGACACTTGGTGCCAAGTTTGAGACATTATGTGCATGTGCTTAACAAAAACCTACCATGGATACTTCATTGCACACTCTTTTACAGAGTAGGTCACAGCTAAAAACGTATTTGCTCATATCCAATGACTTGTAGTTTGGCAGGAATGAAAGAGCAACTAATCCTCCATTATTATTCAAGTACCCCAGGGTACTCAGTACCTCATCATACAAACAGTTTGTTGCCTAGTTACAACTCCTCTCACGACCATCGTTGATGCCCACTTTGACCGGCCGCAGGTCGTTGTATGGTTTGAGGTCACGTCTGCCTCCTCTATGATCTGGTCTACAGAAAGGGTCATAGGTTCATATCTTATCATCTAGTAATATGCTAACCACCCATCCTAGGGCTGAGATTCATCTCTCAGCGTGATAACGATCCAAAGCCAAAAGCCAAAACAATTCTGGAGTGGTGTCAGAACAAGTGAATGTACCAAAGCCGGAAAGATATTTTAGGAGATCTGAAGATCGCAGTTCACACTGCCCACACAATCCAAGAGAGCTTAAGAAGACCTACAAGGAAAGCTACAGGCATACTCATGAAGACTAAACACCAGGCCCATCCCCAGGACGAAATGACTGAGGGAGCATTTCTTATAAATGAGTGGGCATATCTAAATCTATCTAGGGGGGGCTGCTGAACACTGTGATTGTTGCCAAACATGCATCTACAAAGTGGTGAATAAAAGGTATTTGCGTCATACAGAAGGCTGAATGGACACAGACACATACAGGCTGTTGACACAATTCAACACGGTTTACAGAAACTACCGCTGGTAAACACTGCCCTCCTATGGACAAATAAAACACAAGTATGGAGCCATTTTATTGCCACCAGAAACTAAATTTGCATTAATATACCTGACTTGCTCAACCTAAAACAGTCACTTTGACACAAAATCTTATTTGGATATTTACATATTACTGAAAGAGGATGTTATTTAATTTCTCATAATACAGACATTATTTCTTTACTCCAGATTAAGAGTTACGTCTAACAAAATATATTCAAAGTTTCAAGTGCTTTTTCAGTATTGATTATTGATTACTTAAAAATATCATTCGAGCTTATAAATCACAGCAAACTTAAATAAATGCTACAAATGCAGGGACACACTTCATTAACTAATTTCAATAGGTAAATAGTGTCTTGTTCAGAAAAGTCACATGAAAAGACTGAGGGACTAAGTGCGCTTCTAGCCCCCTCTGGTGGGCAATACATGTATATAGACTCTCCACATCATACACATCATACATGATGCATTCCTCCAAAACGTGTCGGTGCACACATCGCATTGAGCTCAGTATGCATGATCAACATGGCATTTCACTTGAAAATTGGCCACACCGTGTCTTCAACAGACCCTTGGTGATGATCATCAGGTGTCCTACATAACATTTGCTTCTCTAAAGGTCAGTACCTACGCTTTACCTTTGGTGGGGCAGGTTAACACAAAATAATAAAATTTTCGTTATCAACGTTATTGCACTTTTATCGCGGTTCCTAAACTTCTGAAATGACATTCCACATCGTATTGCAACAGTTTGCTAAACGAAAATGTTGATTTTATTTATGATGAAAGGGTGTACCTTGCCCTCCATGTGCCACGTGTGTAGGCAGAATGTCTAGGCATGTGGCCAGAGTGTGTAGGCCGTTCCTGGATGAGGAAGGCATTGATGCCATTGACATTCCCTAGACCTAAATTCCATTGAGAAACTCTGGGATGTTTTGTATCGGTGCATTCGACACAGCCAAGTAGTTGCCGATCGTTTGGGTGATGACTGTATCTGATATCAGAGCTTACACATATTGGACAAAACATGTGATTTTCACAGTCTAGTGGTCACTTTGGGGAAAACAGTTAGTAGCAAATTGTAACCATTTTCCTCTCTCCACTAACCTACCAAATTAAACATCCTCACAAGCCTGCAGAGATCCCCTAACCTTTGTAAACAACTCGCCTGTGGTTAACATGTTTTTATAAAATCTGTCACCCTCCTCTGTACCCTCTTTCATTTTACCATTGTCTGATTTGCGAAACTCAATATATTTACAAACTCAAATAATTACAAGCATATAATCCAAGGCATATCCATTGATTACAACAGCCTGCAGTTGAGCAATAGCACGCGGTCGGGGTTAGCTTGAATTAACCGTACTTCAATTATTTTACACATCACACATGTAAAACACTTCAATTAAGAATCATTTTGATGATCTCCTACTCTACGCTATACAGCAAGACAAACACAGGAAGTGTGAAGGGAGTGTGTTCCATACCCAAGAACTCTGACAACACAGTGCCCTTTCATCAAGAAGTGTTAGACAGCCTGCCAGACTAACACAGACATTCATTTCAGTAAACGGAAACATTGCTCATTCTTTTCCTGTTATTCTACATCACAGCCCACACGCACAACACACGTGAATTAGCAGATAAAATAGATTATTAAATACAACACAAGTATGTACATTTACCCTAGAATGCAGGTGCTTTTATTACAGAGCGTCACTAACTAGTTTCTATTTTTTATTTTATAAATTCTATGAACGGGCAACATTATTCCACATTTGTACAATAACATGTGACCTCTCTTTTCCTCTCATTGTGAGGTAATTCGGTAACCCAAATCCTCATTCTAAAACAGTGGTGAGATCAATGTACGGTATAGATATGTGTTTCTGCTTCATGGATAATGGGGACTTATAGAAGTGAATAACGCAAAGTAATTAATTCAATACATCCATTTGCTTTTCAAACCTTTTTTTATTTTAAGCAAAGGATACAGAACTCTGTAAAGACTAAACCATCAGAAAAAACCTATTTAACACCTCTTTAACTGTAGTGTGTCAATTATGTAACATGTACAAACCTTACCCAACAAAGGGTTGAAACCATCATTCTCATTCTTCTTCAACGGTACATAGTTGCTATGGCACCATATGCAGCACTGAACACTTAAACCAGGGTTGCAAAACAAATGTGCAAAACATATAGTAGAGTACAGGACATTATCACAAGAGGAAGTAGCTTAAAGAGCAGAGAGCACTGAGACGTCTCCTTTGATGTTTGGTAATGTGAGAGAACTCATAGCAAAAGATAACCATTAACATAATGTCAACCTGACCATTCATCCATTCATTCTCCAAATCCTTCAGAGTCCCTGCACCTTGCTTGTGGACTTTCCTCTTTGCTCACCCCACATGTTTTTAAATAGGTTTCGGCCAGGGGACTTGAAATGACACAAACCGGATTTTCAATAGGTAGATTTAGATGAACTATTTCAATTATTGTCCTGCTAAATCCAATGATGACACAGTTTAGTCTCCTGTCAGAAGCAGACACATTGTCTTAAAACGTCTGATATTTGTGTACACGATCTCCAGTATCCTGTATCTTAACAGTCTTCCTGGGACTCTCACACATCCCTATTTCCACACTAAAACCACCTCTGGTGTTTGTGACCTAATTCGTATATTTTTGTCTCACAAAACAACGCAGTTCTTATCCGAGTTCCAATATTAATAACTTGTTGGCAGGGAGGAATCTAATTGCAGTTTTAGAAAATTAGAGACAACAAGATTCAAACAAGTTAAAATCTCAACTTGTAATACTAGGAAAATTTAGAACCATTACCTTAAGAAATCATTTTTACCATTAATAGGAAAATGCACTTGGCAGGTCTTCCAGGCAGGTTTATACAAGCACTCGTTAATAAAAGCATCAACGGTAAAAAGAGATCCTGATCTTGTAAGAGTGACAACAAATGTTATTCTGTTGAAAAAGCATTGCCCCTCTCCCCAAAGGACCTGCAGCCCACATGAACCTCCTTTTGATTGGGAATGTGATTGGTGGTGATGCATCTGACACAGGATGAATTCACGTTTAAACAATGCAAGAATACTTTTTGAGAACCGTTTTTTGGGGGAGCTTGGCAATGTTAATAGGGTGTGTCTGGCACGCAGCTTTAAAACTGCTGACTGCTGAGTGGTGTGCTTCCTCCCCTTTCCTAAAGTCAACAATCATCTTCTTCGTTTTGCTATCCAAGCAAAACAATGGCAGTTTGCATTCCTCCTTCATGTAGGGTGACTCCTTGCTTTTTTCATCATGTCTACAACCGTGGGGTGAAACTTGATGATGGATATGGGGTTGTGCACAGCCACTCAGTCATAGACAAACATGAAGTAGAGCAGAGGGCTGTGGACACACCCCTGTGGTTCCCCAAGGTTAAATGTCAGGGAGGTTGAGGTGATATTGATATTCCTCACAGCCGGAGGCATGCCCGTCATGAAGTCCAGTATCCAGTTACACAGGGTGATTTCCAAACCTAGTGCTCTAAGCTTGGTCATGAGGAAATGGTGCGGAATGCTAGACTCAACAGCATTCTCACATAGTGGCCATAGCAAGTATTGGGACAGTAAAGCATTCAAAATAATATGAGATTATAGTACAGATTTGCAGATTCAGGACGCGCGGGTTCTTCTTTATGCCAAGCTTTTTCCGCAGCAACAGGGGCATAGCTAGGACTGGGTTTAATCCTCGGGTCTGATGGGACTAGCTGGCCTCTTTCGTGATGGGCTCACATGGACCCGGGTCACTCAAACCACTGGACTGACTTTCTCTGCATTTCTAATACCGGGCCCAACGCATCTGTAATAATAAACACTTTCCCTTTCCGCATTGACAGCTCTCTGTATGTCTTTCGGATAAGGGAGGTTTTCCTGTCAATTTTCCATGAGACAATTTTATGTGCGTTTGTGTCCTGATAGAGTGGAGTGGAAGATAATGAGACTAATAGGAACATAAGTGGCAAAGTAACTGTGTGTGAAAAGCAGTGAAAGATTAGGGTTGAAATACAGAGGCCAGCCAGAGAGACACATTCAAAACAACGTTTTACTACAAAATCCCCTCTGCTGACCACAGTACTTAATAGTTCAACTGGGGCACATGGTCTCAGTCCAGTGGTTCTCTTCAAGGTTTTTATACACAAATGAATAAAGGTCTCTGTGTTTTCAATTCAAGACTGTGGCCTGGGGTAGTCCAGCAGTCTGCCGACAGTGTACACACAGAAACTCTGTCTTTCACCACTTTCATGTCCAATAAAACATGAAAAATGTGGTAACATACATTCGGTTTTAACTTTTCTTCAACATGTGCCATTTTAGAAAGACAATTGCATTTCCTTTTGAGATACAATATATATACACAGCTCTTATAGTTTTCATTGCAGTGGTCAGACTCAACACCAGAGGACATCTCAGTGGCCCAGAGGCCCAGAACCAACTATCATTTGTGGGAGGTGGAGAGTTGTAAACACTGCGCAATTACCAGGTTGACAAGAGGTCAGGGGTCAATGGACACAGAGACTAAGACAAAATAATTAACCAGAGGATGCAGCTGACTGGTATTATCACAACTCGGTTATGCCAAAACTGCTTTTTAAATGTTGTGTTGTACTTTTGAGTATCTCAGCAGCAACTAATTGGCAACTAGTACACATGTATACACTTCCTTTCCAGTAGAGTCAGTGGACATTCTCTGTGTCAGACAATTTATCGTCCAAGGCTGCAGGGCCTTATAGATACCTGCATAGACACACGGTTTCTCCATTTGATCAATATTGTAACACAGTTGAACACAAGTTCAAGGTAGCTGTAACCTGAAACAAACATTCCACAGCTGACCCACAGGATGATTCAGAGAATAACTTGTTTGTACAAGGTAATGCAGGAGGCTGAGATATATATATATATATATATATATATCACATATAGCGGTGCATACTTATTTAAGATTTAACTTTATGTAATCATTTTAGAAACACAGGGAAAGTGAAACTTTCTGAATGTCATTCTGTCTGGGAAGGTGACTGTCATCCGTTCTCCTTATTTAAAGCCACCTGAAGAGCCATTGGTTGTCCGGACAACAAGAATGGTTGTATATAACAAAGAAAGTCTGGGACGGTTTAAGACGGGTACAGTCAGTTACGTTTCTTCCTCTGGGAGACTGAATTAAAACTTCCCAATACCAATGATCTAATGATTTTAGCATTACCGAGAGAGAGACATTTCCTACATTTTTCTTAGTTATCACGAAACAGTTAAATGGCTAAACATAAAAAAGTAACACTATTGTTAGGCTTGTGTGTGGAGTTTATTGTAATATCTAAACATTTCTCCATTACTTATGATAAAAAAAAATACTTTTCGTATTTGCATCAAGACATAAGTACTAACAAGTTATTTTCCTACCTTTATTTCCAGATGAAAGCAAACAAACAACGACCACGAAACTGGTTCAAACACCCTCACCATGCAATTGGTACTGCAGCACTCTCCTCGAATGTCAATACTATCCACTCCTCCCTGCTTTAACTCGTTAACAACATCGGTTACCCTTCTCGCAAATATTTAAAGGACAGTAGATTTACTTGCACAGATGAATGCAACTAGCTGTCTAATGTCGTACTAGCTAATTTATCTATGCGGTGGACAGGACTGTTAAGATTTATTTTAGGGGACAGCGGGATAATTTGTCACACGGGTTAGTTGTCACACTGTTAATTCCTCCAAAAATAGAGCCGCTTTCACAAAAATCAAATAGCTACTGTTGTGTGACTACAAGTTCTATGGTCAACTTTCTGCTAAAATGTGGTCGTGGTCACTCTAATCTCAGGTTAGCACAGGTTTCTAATTTTTCCTATTAAAAAAATAAACCACTCACATTTTTTGGAATAAAACATTGTTAAGTATGAAGGTTCAAAATTATAATTTTGCATTGAGTAGAGGAGACAATAGCTTTTCTTTGAAAACTTTAACTGCAGTCCTCTGTTGAGCTAATCTTGAGATTTAGCTAACATTTGCACACTTGTCAGTTGGTGGCACGTTGTCACATGTGAAGTATACACAGACACATAGAACATGCTTAAAAACATTATGATAGGTTTATCAGCTCTGATCATAGTAATAAATGTAACTATAAGTTGATTACATATATGTGAAGTTTGGAACAACAGACAGGATCATCAAAAGGTAACCAGATATTTTTTTTTTAAATTCAGACACGCATGCTGTTCAAACACTGCATATGTTTTGTTAATACTTTAAGTATTTCAACAACTTATCGGCAGCAATACATTACATTCCAATTTTGACAATTACTGTGGATCTGCAGTATCTCACAAAAGTAAGTACACCCCTCACATTTCTTTAAATATTTGGTTATATCTTTTTATGTGACAACACTGAAGACATGACACTTGTGTTTACAGTTTGTATAACAGTGTAAATGTGCTGTCCCCTTACAATAACTCAACACACAGCCATTCATGTCTACACTGCTGGCAACAAAAGTGAGTACACCCCTAAGTGAAAATGTCTGAATTGGGCCCAATTAGCTATTTTCCCTCCCCGGTGTCATGTGACTCGTTAGTGTTACAAGGTCTCAGGTGTGAATGGGGAGCAGGCGTGTTCAATTTGGTGTCATCACTCTCATATTCATACTGGTCACTGGGAGTTCAACATGGCACCTCATGGCAAAGAACTCTCTGAGGATCTGAATAAAATAATTGTTGCTCTACATGAAGATGGCCTAGGCTATACGAAGATTGCCCAGAGTCTGAAATTGAGCTACAGCGGTTTAACAAGACAGGGTCCACTCAAAACAGGCCTTGCCATGGTCCCCCAAAGAAGTTGAGTGCACGTGCTCAGCGTCATATCCAGAGGTTGGCTTTGGGAAACAGACGTATGAGTGCTGCCAGCATTGCTGCAGATGTTGAAGGGGTGGGGGGTCACCCTGTCAGTGCTCAGATCATATTCCGCACACTGCATCAAATCGGTCTGCATGGCTGTTGTCCCAGAAGGAAGCCTCTTCTCAAGATGATGCACAAGAAAGCCCGCAAACAGTTTGCTGAAGACAAGCAGACTAAGGACACTAAGGATTACTGGAACCATGTCCTGTGGTCTGATGAGACCAAGATAAACGTATTTGGTTCAGATGGTGTCAAGCATGTGTGGCAGCAACCAAGTGAGGAGTACAAAGACATGGTGCATGGTGGTGGGAGTGTCATGGTCTGGGGCTGCATGAGTGCTGCCGGCACTGGGGAGCTACAGTTCATTGAGTGCCAACATGCACTGTGACATACTGAAGCAGAGCATGATCCCCTCCTTTCTTAGACTGGGCCGCAGGGCAGTATTCCAACATGATAACAACCCCAAACACACCTCCAAGACGACTACTGCGTTGCTAAAGAAGCTGAGGGTAAAGGTGATGGACGGGTCAAGCATGTCTCCAGACCTAAACCCTATTGAGCATCTGTGGAGCATCCTCAAACGGAAGGTGGAAGAGTGCAAAGTCTCTAACATCCACCAGCTCCGTGATGTCCCCATGGAGGAGTAAAATAGGACTCTAGTGGCAACCTGTGAAGCTCTGGTGAACTCCATGCCCAAGAGGGTTCAGGCAGTGTTAAATAATGGTGGCCACACAAAATATTGACACTTTGAGCCCAATTCGGACATTTTCATTAAGGGGTGTACTCACTTTTCTTGCCAGCGATGTAAACATTAATGTGTGTGTTGAGTTATTGTGAGGGGACAGCTGTTAGGCACAGACTGGCTGGTGACAAAAAGGGGAATCCAAGTGCGTAACAGCGCACAGACAATACCAGGGGAGGGGAGAATGTGGGCAGGCGCGGAGATAGCGGGATTGGAATAATAAACAAGAAGACTAACCGAAAAGTTCAGACTAGCTAAATGCAAGATTAACCTGAGTTGAGGGAGAGCTAGACTATCCACAGACTACCGTGTTGATCTGGCACTTATTGAACCAAACACATGGATTAAATATGGGTGCGGATGGGAAACAGGTGTGTGTACTTGGCAGTTGACTTGTGACAGTAGTTGCAGGTAAGTGACACTAGGGGGGGTGCTTGTGCTGACAGACTGATGGTAAGGCCACTAGGGGTGATTGTGTGGATGAAACGATGGGTCAGGGTGGAGTCCTGACAACAGCAAATGTACACTGTTATACAAGCTGTACACTCACTACTTTACATTGTAGCAAAGTGTCATGTCTTCAGTGTTGTCACATGAAAATATATAATCAAATATTTACCAAAATGTGAGGGACGTACTCACTTGAGATATTGCATGTGCCAGAGTAAATCATGCCACTTAATTGGTGTGTCTCTGCCAGCATTATTGTTTTGATTGAAAGGTGTGATTTCACTCTTGGCATGATTGTTTTGACTCTGAGTTCATTATTGAAGTTGAATTTGGCTTTGAATTTGAAATAAAAACCAATATTCCCAATTTAGTTGTGTTCTTTTGTGTTGATTATCCATTCACGTATTGTGACAACTTACCCACTGATGGGGCTAATTGTCTTAAGTGCACCCTATTTAACGGTCTACAACTCTGTAATGAAATAAGATATGAAGATGTCATGAATACAAAATATATGCGCAAGACTTCCTTCTCTCATTTAGTTTGACATTTATACCATTGTGATGTATTGTTCCCTGTAGATTTTAAACAGTGTGAAAAGTGTGACAATATACCCCGCTCTCCCCTATTTTGTTTCAAATTATGTTGCTTTATACATTTGATGAATTAGCCAAGATGAGAAGCGTTTTTTGGTAACAAATGCTGTGAAAATTCTATTGAAAAACAATAACTTGAACTGTGAGTAGCCTATATTGTTAGTATGTTTGAATTATAAACACATTTATTGTTTGAATTTGTTCATTCAAATTCAACCAAGTCTCTGATCTTTTATCTGGGAGAATCACTCATTCACTCATGTCCAATTCTAGGCTTCTTAATAGCCCTACATAGGTTTACCTAAGCAAACACAATTCTCTATCAATAGTCATAAACACAGTAGCCTACTGTTATTCCATTTGTTAACACGAATGAGTAAACTCTGTGGGATTGAATCGCAATACACTTTTACGCTGCAACTGGTTTTATATAACTGTGTAGGTGTTACTTTACATTGTTATTGTCAAGCAAATATTTTATTAGTCTGTGTGTGTGACCGCACTATACATATAAAAGGGTAGTGACATAACTGCCACAATACTTCCATATTGGTAAAAGGTTCCTCTGTGTCGGAACAAAAAATGACTTTGTTGCATAAGGTGATAAGGTATGTGTACCCCAATGTGACCAGACAGACAAAATAGTTAACTACCACAACAGTTGTGGGGGGGGGGGGGTCTTGTTATAACTGAAGGATACAAGTAGGTATTTTTGTTATAACTAAAGTATATGGGTATGAATTTTCTGAATTTACATTTGTCCAATTGTCCGCTGTTGATGACTCTGTGCGGTTGCCAGCAAATTGTGTCAACATTATTAACACCTCAACTGGAAAGTAGTTGATGTGTTACAAGGAATAATTAAATACAACCTTAGTCTATTTGACCTCACAATTCCATATATTAAGTATTACTAACTAGGATATTTTTATTTTTAGAATGCTGATAAAAAAAATCTCTTTAAAAATGAACAGTTCAACATGCACAGTATACACTACACATTTACACACACAGAGTACAGAAGTATAATTACATAAAAAACACAATCACAATACCAACACATTCTTCATTTAAAAGAACCTTTAACATCACTCTGAATTTATGGCAACTAGTTCAGAACAACTAAACTATCACAGTAAAACTGTGTAAAAGTTTGATTTAATGTTGCTGTTGGTTCATATTAGTGAAGCACAATATTGCCTGTATGACTTTAGTGCTTGTAGTATCAACTGTTGTTTTGATATTCCTTTGCTCTTTAGTCAGCAGTAATACCAGTCACACTTCCTGATAGCTCTAGCATTCAGTGGTGCTTTCGCCTCCATCAAGACCTCCAGCACACACTTCCGTCTGGTTTCTGAGCTCAGGCTGGCCTCCAGTGAGAGAGGATAAAAAAAGGAAGTCAATTCTAAACCTGTGACCCATTGACATTTCTTCATTTTCCCATCATTGGTCTTCATACCAACCCTGTATTTTCCTGTTTTCCATTTTATTCCAACACTGATCTGCTGTGACAACACGAAACCCACCACAGACACTGCAGGATTAACTATAAGGAAAACGTATTGTATGAATAAATGATAAATGCCATTCAATTTTCTTTGTATAACAGATATGATGCATTTAGAGGGTCCATCCACATTCTATTCAACTAGTCCATCCACATTCTATTCAACTAGTCCATCCACATTCTATTCAACTAGTCCATCCACATTCTATTCAACTAGTCAATCCACATTCTATTCAACTAGTCCATCCACATTCTATTCAACTAGTCTCCACATTGTATTTAACTAGTCCATCCACATTCTATTCAACTAGTCCATCCACATTCTATTTAACTAGTCCATCCACATTCTATTCAACTAGTCCATCCACCATCTATTCAACTAGTCCATCTACCTTCTATTCAAATAGTCCATCCACACTCTATTTAACTAGTCCATCCACATTCTATTCACCATTTAACTTTTTTCTTGTGAAAATCAAGCTCTTTGTGGTTTTCAATCTCTTGGTAAACAACATTCAGTGAGGTCATACTAATAGAGTCTTTCACAGAATGGTGATCTCAGAGGTCTTTGGACCATCACACCCATCCCAGTCTGGAAGGCTAGTATTGTGCTTCTCTGTGAGGGCTGCCATCTCTTTCAGCCTGCCTTGGCACACTTCCTCAGTCCTCACTGGCACATGTCAAACACAAACACATCCAAGACAGACAAGACAGTTACTAGAACTCTGTTCTTTGACTCTAGTCCTGACTTATTTGACACTTAACAACAATGGAATTATTATATGAGTTTAGCATTACTTGCATTCACAACTAGAACTTTTGGATAGCCATTCAATTGAGTAATTCTAACTAGGGGGATTTAAAGATGAGAACTTTTTGAACAAGTGTGTTAAAGGGACTCGATTGAGTCTAATGAGTGTACTTACGGGATCGTAGCCACCAATGGGTCCAGCCAACCACCACAAAGATCCACTTCATAGCTCAGTCAGGGAATTTAATTCACTTAAATTCAAAACACACAAGTATTCTGTACAGTGTAATACAACAAAAGATGCTTCTACTACAAACACACAGGCAAGTGTTAGAAGGATCTGATGACATCACTACGTCTTTGGAGGGAGATTCCTTACTTTTAACTGGCTTAATTGTTTTACATTAAATAAACATGGATAAGGACTCAGAACCTGCCAAGCAGTATTTTTCTTCCTGCCCCGCGTCTCTCATTTGAGCCCCCTGGTTCAGTCTCCCCCCGCCGGACGGAGGGTATTCACCAGAATCCCTGCTGTTGTAATGCCAGGCCCTGTGTCAGCATGCATATTGAGGAATAGGACAAAATACAGCAGCCCGCTGTATCCACTTTCCTTGTCTTTATTCAGCATAGAAAGGAAGGGTACATTGGGTAAGACGCCCCCTGGGGGTAAGACCCTCCCCTCCTCCCTCATTCCTTCAATTAACACAATGTTGCATTTGTACCTTTTTAAAACTTTCTCTGGCTGTCAATAGTTATTTTCCTCAAAAAATTCTAAGTAATTCTATGAAATTCTGTTAATTAATAACATTTTATTTATTTTATTTAGAAAAAGTTGTAGATATAACCAAATCAAAATACATTTGAAGTGAAGAGTCTGCCTATTTCCAGGACATCCTTGTCACCTGAACTTTAGCAAGAAAGGCCAGTAATATTCTCTCAGAGCCAGTACATTAACAGTCTGGATCTTGTGTGACTTTCTCAACACATTTTCAAAGCAAAAGACCCTCTGTAAAATACACCCCAATTGTACTAACCAAGTAAAGAGAAAAGCCCTTATTTCCACTAGGTGGCATGTGTAACCAATAGGTTAGAGTACAGTCATTGCACCTGCTTTAACCCACACTGGAAATATGGTGGATAGGATCAAATGGTGGACTGTTATTTTTAGGTAGTTTGAATCCCTTGCTAAAAGCATGATAATTGAAGCATACAGTCAATATATAGATATGGAAGTATCTATTTTAATCAAAAATAGCAGTACTATGTGAGTCATGACAGGTGGTGAATAAAATGGTTCTCTTCCTTTTCTTTCTCTTTTGACTCTCTGTTGACTTTCTCTCTCTGTAAGGGACAATGAGTGCTGTTATGAGATAAAAAATGAAATGTTTAAATTACTTTGACTTCATTGAAACAAAACAAATCCATCGTTAATCTTGTTCCCAGACAATTCTGCCCAGCAGACTGGGCCAGAGGTTAGGCCATCGTAAACAAACACACATACACCAAATATGCGTGCATACACACACACACACACACACACAGTATCTCATCTCAACTAGAGAACAAAGAGCAGCTGTTCCTGTCAGGTAACCATGGTGACCAGGTGACGTTTCACATTCCAGATACTGAACTCAAATGTCAAGAATTAGACACCATTCAAGTTCACAAGGTTTTGAATATCAGTTTTAGGTCAATTGTCAACTTCAAGATGTAAGTGCAATAGAATAATAACTGCAGTTATTGAAGTTGTGTTGTTCAGAATGACAGGTGTGAGTTCAAACTACCACCCAAGTTACACCTGTGGAGGACAGAGTACCATACCTACCTGCACTTGGAACTAGAAGTCTGTAACTGTAAATGAATATATCGAATATGCTCACTGCTCAAATCCCAGTATCTTATAATATGCTCATTGCATTTTTTATGTAAAATAATAGGATGTCAATTTGTAATACATTTGGTGTATTCTGCACCAACTGTAAATGTAGTTGACTATTAGAACCATTACACAAGGTTCTAATTCTAATTCTAATTCTGGGTATGTTTAAATCAACAAAGCAAATAAAGTGTTTCTGTTTCTGACCAGATTGGCATTTCAGGAGATGAGTTGAGTTATGACAATTATCAATCTTGAATTCTAAAACTGGATAGATTAAACACTAAAGCAATAAATAAACTATTTAACAGCTATGCAAGCAATTCCTCATACTTGACATTTTAACCAGAGACAATGACAAGAATGAATGCATCCCTGCTTGTACACTGCTTAAAGGAACACGTTATCATCACAGTACAACACCAAGTCAATTTAACTTCAGGGTCATCAATCTGTCCAGTTAGGAAGCATAAGAGATTGTTTATCAATGTCACCTCTTTTGGTGCAAATAAAAGGACAACAGGTGCACTGGAGAGTCAACAGCAAGACACCCCCCCAAAAGGGAATGGTTTTGCAGGTGGTGGCACTCGCCTTATCCTTGCTGACTGATTCTTCTCTATTTCTTTGCATTTTGCTAGTGTCCATGTCACTATTGGTAGCATGAAGTACCTGCCGCCCATTCAGGTTGCAGAGGTAGTCCAGTCCAACAGTTTGCTGTGTCTCCCAGGACAGTCTCAGGAGTATGAAGGAGATCTCAGGAGATGGGCCATTACACAAGGAGAGCTGGATAGGACCATATGAGGGCATCAACCCAGCAGCAGGACCGGTTTCTGCTCCTTTGTGCGAGGAGGAACCGCCAGAGAGGAGAACAATGCTGTGCCTCCTGTGACCAGAGTGTGTATGTAGTTTCTGGATGACAAAGACACTGACGGCATTGACAGGCCCTCACACTCCTCAGACCTAAACCCAAATGAGAACCTCTGGGACAAGTATCGTACATCCCATATCACCAAGCAGCGCCACAGCTCACTGATGCCCTCATCCAGGTCAGGGAGGAGGTCCCCTAGGACACTATCCACCGTCTCGTCATGAGCATGCCTAGGCGTTGTCAGGAGTGCATTCAGGCACGTGGGGGTTATACACACTACTGAGTCTAATTATGAATTGTTGTGATGAAATTCACGCAAGTAGGAACAGCCTGTGATTTTCTGTGTGAGATGGAATCCAGCCCTCAATCGGTTGGTGATTTTGGCTTCCACTGACTGTTGTTCAGTCATTTTGTTCTCAACGAAATACACAATGTACAGTAAAGATTTTGATATTTAATATATTTAGTTAATCGAAACCCCGATGTGTGATTTTTAGTGTTCCCTTAATTGTTTTGAGCAGTGTATTAAGAAAATGATTCACCTGTTAGAGAACTCTGTCACTACAGTTCTATTATGACCTACATCACAGAGAACCCCAGACCACACAGTTTCTTTTTGTCTCCGTCTTCAGTAACCATCATCATGTTGCATCGAAAGCATCTAGCCTTGCTCAAGATGCGCTGACATGCCGACAAGGAATGTTTGAGCAAAACGGAATGTTTGATGGGTTGCCAGGTTGCTCTGAGCCAGGGGATTGGACGTGGTAACCGGTGCAGGGTTGGAGGAGTCAAAGAGGTAGTGGAATGCAGGGCCCAAAGCGGACAGGCTGGTCTTACAACATTACTCCGCCACCGCCACACCCCTGGAATCCTCAAGAGCATTCCACATGGCGTCCTTCAAAGCCCAGAACGGGATCCATTTGCCTTCTCCACCTTGAGGACACTGTGTTGAGTCTTTTGGGAATGGAAATGTAGTAAATTTATTTCATTGTCCAAACATTTTATTAAAATGACTACCAATTTTAATTATTTTATTTTCATTAAAAAGTGAAAAGTTCTATCCCTTGTTCCGTCCTACTATTTCTGGTGTCTCTTATCCTTTAACCCTGGACAGCCTGGTAAACTAATGTGTTACAAACTCATTTAAAGTAATGTAGTGTTGAGGGTGGTGGTATTAAGCTTAGATAATGTATCATACAGCTAGAGCAATTCAGATTTTGCTCATTAAATAAAGATCAAAAATAAAAAATAAGAGACAAATGAATAAAGTAATGCATAAACGCCAGTCTTGAGGAAGACATAACAATGTGAAACAACAGAGGGGTGTGGAGCAGAAACCATGACAGTGGTTGAGAGGAAACTATAGACAACCATGAGCAAGAACTACCAAGCAGGTTGGTAGCATGACATTACTTGAGGCATCTCAAAAAGTCTTCAGGACATAATCATCTGGAATCCATCTACGCTATCACAGAGCTCTAGATTTTTGTGAGTGTAACTGATAGATACATTTACATTCTGTTAGGTACATTTAAAACTAGTTATTTTGTAGATGTGCTTTGCCGTGGTATGTTCCTCAAACCCCTGAGATGCCTTATTACTATTATAAACGAGTTAATACTGCATCTATAACAGTAATAAAGAAAAATAATGCAATGCCTGTGGTATACAATCTTATATAATGCAACTTTCCACCAATCTGCATTTAGCATCCGATTTAGAACCTGGTTCATAATATGATATACCTTTCATTTGTATCTTATTATTATTACTGCTCAGGGGTCAGTGAATTGTATATATTATTATTATTACTGCTCAGGGGTCAGTTTATTATATATCTTAGCATTATTACTGCTCAGGGTTCAGTGTATTATATATATATTATCATTATTACTGCTCAGGGGTCAGTCAATTTTATATATTATCATTATTACTGCTCAGGGGTCAGTCTATTATATATATATTATCATTATTACAGCTCAGGGGTCAGTGCATTTTATATCTTATAATTATTAGTGCTCAGGGGTCAGTGTATTATATATATTATCATTATCACTGCTCAAGGGTCAGTGTATTATATATCTTATCATTAGTACTGCTCAGGGGTCAGTCTATTATATATATATTATCATTATTACAGCTCAGGGGTCAGTGTACTATATATCTTATAATTATTACTGCTCAGGGGTCAGTGTATTATATATATTATCATTATCAACTCTCAGGGGTCAGTGTATTATATATCTTATAATTATTACTGCTCAGGGGTCAGTGTATTATATATCTTATCATTGTTACTGCTCAGTGGTCAGTGTATTATATATATTATCATTATCAACTCTCAGGGGTCAGTGTATTATATATCTTATAATTATTACTGCTCAGGGGTCAGTGTATTATATATCTTATCATTGTTACTGCTCAGTGGTCAGTGTATTATGTGCTCACATTCCTAGGTAACAACTTGAAGGGAATTCTGATGTAAATGCTGCAAGATTAATTAAGATCTTTCTAGGGTGTGGCTAGAGAGGTGAAACTGAAACTTGTAGAGTTTCCCTACAGAAGTCATTCTTGAAGAGGTATTCGGGAACGGCCTTTTGAAAACATGTCTGGCATATCCAATCTTAATCAACTAATATGGCAGCAGGAACTGATATTTCCCTGCCGCTCCTTTACAGTATTTGGCAAATAGAAACACATCATATCATCTGTCTCAAAAATGTTGATTCTCAATAAATGTTTCCAAGAGGTGTCCCACTGGTTAAGGCTGAGCTTTACAATACCTCTCTGAATATGAAGTATACTGTTATGGTGCATGTCTAGGTCTGACAAACTTCCCAGTCATGTACAATTGTTTAAGGATGCTGGAAAAACAGCAAAGAGACATTTCAGATTAATAAGGACTTGAAATAGATGCAACAAATGCCTAATGCCGATAGTCTTTTATATTGACAAATTCCCTTATAAACTTTTGAGAGACTGTTGAGGTTTATTGTATAAACCTCTGTCATTTGTAATTTGTGCTTTTCAAGGCATTAACAACAGTGCTGTGAAACTGAGGAATTTGCAGAAAATGCTATTCTTGTTTACCTAAGTGTATAATCTCAATTGAGCAAAAAACAAAAACAACAGCTGTTGTACAAGCCCCTAATAATGTACTAATTTCTTGATATGTTTCATTTATTGATCTGACCCAGTGTCTCAAACTGTCTCCATGGAAGGTTGGGGATCATCCAGCAGAACAACAAACACACATTAAAAGCACACAAGAAACCCTGAAATGGAGGCTTGTTCTAGTGACCAGCAAAGAGTAAATAGATGATAACTTCTAATATTGCAGGTTCATAAGAGTTTAAGTTGAAATGCTTGCCAGTAGAAAGGTACATCAAGCTTACTGATGCCAACGGTAAGGGTTTTAAAAGCATTGCAAGCAAGTACTACTGTAGATCCATTATTACAAGGACACAATTAATTGCAGTAATGTAATTCATAATTCAATTATAAAAATAGATATTTTCTAAGTTTACGAAAATACAATTTGTTCAGGAATATTGAAAATGGCACATGGTGTGGTGTCAAGCTCATTCGTAAGTTTCATTTAGAACTTATCTGTAATGGGAAAAAGCACTTGTCTTGCAGTATTTGCTATTTTAATGTGTTTTCATACGCAAGAGTGTACCTTGACACAACCTCATGCTTTCCTAATAGGGGACTGAGGGGTTTTTCAGAATTCATATCTGAATTCAGATGTATGTGCTCCATGTATATCTGTGTATTGATGCAGGGCTGGCATTTACATGAAGCTTCCTCTGAGAAAAGCTCAGGAAATTGCTTGGACCCCTTGGCTGTAGTGTGAAAATCAAAAGCACAGACCTGCCTTGAGTAGCATCCACTGAGGTTGGATCAACTCCCTATCTCTCTACATTCCGGCATTCCTGCTCGCTCCATCATCCGAGACACTGGGAGTCCCAGGAAGAGGGGTTAAGCAGGACACTGAATACGTGTGCTTTTGGAGATCAGCTCTGGTGAATCATTGAGGTTTAGGCTACACTGTTGGATTTGTCATTATCCAAATATACAACAGGGTGAACAATTGACAACAGGTTGAAATGTGAATTATAGGAAATAAATATGTGAAAGTTTCGGTAGAAAACATCTACTCAGTGAAATATTGCATTTGTTAGCCGGTAAACAAATTAAACAATTTTATCCATTGCGTCCTTATATGGAAAATGTATATACATAACTGAGGGCCACCTAAACCACGTGTCTGGGACACAAATCGACTGGTACTGATTAGGCCTCTGCTATGTCACGGTCTTAAACCGTATTGAGTGACGGACGGGGTTAGAGCGCTCAAAGTGACTGGGAAGAGGGCGCGGATGACACGGGTTAGCCCTATTGCTGTCTTGAGATATCCACGTTAAGAACACGCGTAGGCTATTTATATATTTTCTTGCAACATTGTCTTAAAGTGAGAATGTAGTGGCAAGCCTGAAAAACTTTGTTGCGAAAAAATACAAGCTGGGATTTAAAAGTAACATTTTGAAAAATATATCACCAGATTTTTGTTATGGCGTTTTTTTTTAGAAGCCATTAAACCTATGTCCTTGGAAAAAAATCAGAACATAAAGGGAGTTGAAATGGAATAGCTAAAATGTTATTTTCCAGTAAATTATTTAACTGGACTCATATCGCTTTTCAAGGCACCCAAAGAGCTTTACATACTAAGCGGAGAGGAATGTCAGTGAGTGAACCTTGTCCCACCTGATCTGATTCCTGGTCTCCAGGGCAACACCCGACTGAAACATTTCAGCTGACACCACGCAGGACCCCATCCCCGCCTTCAAGCGGCGTGTATAGCTGACGTCATTGTTTTTGAGGCAGTGTAGCTCAGCCCATTGCGAGGATAACATTTCCCCATACACATCTGAATCCTTTCATACTAAAGATCCAGATTTGTTCAAGGACTGTTGGCTACTTGTGCCACTATCATCAGCCCCCGTGGTGATGCAAGCAAATGCGCTTACGAAGTGTCTGACTGCCTGCTAACCTCTTTCGAGAAAAGCTTGTGGATGGTCTTGTCTGCTGGGGTTCAACGCGCAAACATGTCAAGGCATCAGAGGACTCATTACAAAAACATGGACAATGTGGTCGAGGTAAAAAGCAAAGTAAGTGTCTGGTCAATTAATTGGAAATTAATATGCGGTTACGGTGCTGGTAAGCAAGCACTAAATAAATCAAGCCTTCGGTTACTGAATATGCCTCTGTCACAAGCCGCGCTCTTGAATCTCCACTTTACTAATCATACCCGAGATGTTGGTATTCTTTTTCATGATTGTCGCAACGACGTTCTGTTGCAAAGCTTGTAAAGTGTCTGCTTCCATTTCAATGTCTAGTAGCTTTGGAGGTTAAGACAGTTCGTATGGTTGCTCTCCGCTATGAA
Source organism: Novumbra hubbsi (assembly GCA_016801125.1). Lineage (NCBI taxonomy): Eukaryota > Metazoa > Chordata > Actinopteri > Esociformes > Umbridae > Novumbra > Novumbra hubbsi. The sequence goes on along the minus strand of JACXGK010003294.1, from coordinate 16,983 downwards.
AGCGCACTCGCCTAATATTCGTTGCTCATGTTGTCATTTCTGGATGTATTGTTTTGTAGCGCGCTGCTGTGGTGCAGAATGGAAGGTAGCTGTAGCATAGTTACCCTATCCGGGCTGGCTAATTAATTATGCATGAATGGTACAAGGAGCTATAAACGATATATGGCTTAAGTCACACTGTTCACAAATTCAATATGGATTCGACTACCATAATCTACCTGTATTATTTTGTGGCTAATTGGCGATACCTGTAGACCTATGTAACCTATGTAATAATCATTATTTTAGTTTGTTAGTGTCTTTTATTATTACATTATACGCTTTTCCACATATACCATAACAATTGCCCCACAAAGTATACAAAAGCAATTGATTGGGTTGGGAATTCAACAGGATGCCGCGAAATAACAGCTCTCACAAAAGCAGATACGAAATAGTGGTAGTAATAGTTCTTTTTCACTCTCTCACAGTTTGTGGAACATGTTCACATGGAGTAATTGTACCTGAAGGTCAACCTACCTGAGCTTTTAAAATAAAATGATTATCCATCCAGCCCTGGTAGTTTACTGTATACCGTATAACCGAATGGTTAATTAAAGCCCACATAAAAAGACAAAGGCTTGAGTGTTCCCCTAATGTTTTAAACAAATCAGTCTTCAGTTTAGTCAACTGGGAAGATGCACTCTTTTTTTCCTATGAGATGTAAATATTATTTTCTGCTTCTGTTTTTGAACTGGGTGTTTTTCTCTTCAACGTTACCACATACCAGCAATGCATTATTTAATAATCCAAAACACCTGCAACAATATTGTTAGTGTGAGCTATAAGCAAACAACAATACACCTGAATTACCCCTGTACAGGTAAATAGGGAGTCCAAACAGGTTTTGGGGATTTTCACAATTCATTAGGTAGTTTATCAGTATTTAATTATCTCTTAGCTAGTCCTAATAAATGAAATATTTATGACCATTTTGTAAAAGGTAGAATTTAGAGATATTATTGTTGTTTATAACATGCTACTGGAGTAGCCCCAAGATGAATGGTTATTGCCACAACACGTTTCACAAGCCTTCTTTAATCCAGTTTACTAGGTATGCGATCCATGCTACAGGAGATTATTATTATTTCTGCAACACGTGGATATCGCAAAAGTTTCCGACTCCCAATTAGGGTCTATGAATTAGCAGCCTGCGTCAGACTTCAAAGGTAGCACCTAAACAGGCATTTCCGGTATAGGACCAGGTTTACGTCAAAACAAGGGCAGGATAGCTCACTGGTATGAGCCTTTAAAGAATGAAGACCGTTAATGGTTTCACTTCGCTCTCCAGACTACATTCCTTTACATTGTTATAAAACGTCTATGTCTTCATTGAAAACCCTTCAGGGGACAGGGGGAGGAAGAGCCTAGACAAGACATAAATACGCCTGCATTATATCTCTGAGCGTAGTAATGTAAAACATGTAGTTCTTTTAAAATGTCAATACTCATAGAAATATAGGAACTACCTACCAATTGAAAAACCTACTCTGAAAGGTTCATCAATAGGTTCTTTAAAGAACCCTGTTAAAAGGGTATCTTTGTAGGAACCCTTTTAAAAGGTAAGACCTGGATGGGTTCCCCAACAATTTCATTGTCAAGAAGCCCCAAACGGGTTAACGGTTACCTTATTCTGCCAGTCTAGTGGCTGTCTGTTTTCCTTGTCATTGTGATTGAGGAGGTTATTGGCACCAGAGACTGAGATTGGACATTATGTGAAAAAAACCTTTGTGTTTCCATGTGACCGGCACCTAGAGATACACTATCATGACAAAAGTATTGGGACACATACACATTACACCCACAGGAGCTTGTATGCTGCAGCAGCCTTAGACACTGCTGTGAGTGCGTAGGTCTTCCTTGTCCAACAGAGGCTTACTGTTCGGGAGACCAGGGCAACCCAGTACACAACCTACCGTAGGGGAAAACGATTCCAGTCTGTGGTGGTGACCCGGAACAGAACTGTCCACCAAACCTGGCATCTGGCACACCTACTCAGCTTGGGCCGAATGGGGTTTAAGTGCGTCCTTAATGCCACTGGAGTCTGTCTAGAGCGGACAGTGAGCTGTCATCCTAATCCATGTCCTGCGCTCGTTGCACACCTCCTAGTGTGTTCCAGTTCAAGGAAGAATACGAGACATTGTGACTGTTCGCATTAACATGAGAAACGATTGAGTGCCAAACCTGCTTGTGGTAACAACCAAGATATCTCCCGTCATACAGTCCCTGGAAAGGTTCCAACAAGGATCATTTACTGACTAGTAAAGCACCTGAAAATACTGTAGCATCTCCCTATAGCATCTCCCAACAACATGATATTTGTGGCCACATAACTGCTGGAAAGTATGGGAACAAAACAAAGGACTATTCATTACTTTTATTGACCTAACCAAAGCCTTGAATACTGTCAAACGCACCATGGTCTCAGCACCTCTCCAAACAGGGGATGTTCGGTTTTATGTTTTGAGATATTTTCTATTGAACATGCGTATCCAAAACAGGCAATCATAAATAAATTAGTATTTATTGTGATGTAAATATAAAATAGATACAACCTCTAAAGGAGTGCCCCTCCCACAGAAGAAGACTAAACAAGGGTTTACCAGACAATGTAGTGAGTCAACCAATAACCTCCGTTATAAAATAGGAAAAACTGTCAGTTGGCCTCTAGAAAATCCCCAAATTATGATGGAATAATCCGGATCCAACAATTTCATATGATGTACTAAAATGAAATCTAAGTAACATTGTGGGCCAAACACCTGATCCCCTCGGCAAGCCTTGCTCATCCAAGTCACACATCCTGTGGAGCCTCCAAGTAAATACCCAGAATACAGAAATCCCTTCTGGACGATTAGTCTGGGGGACCCTTGTGATATCATGTCATGATGCTTACTGCTTTCATGACGCAACGTTCTCTAACCTCGGTCCTCCAGTTTGAAGCGGAGTACAGGCGTTTCGCTGTGAAGAAGGGCCATGCCGGCGGCTTCCAGGAGTTCTATCGGTTGCTGCAGACTGTTCACCGCATCCCCAATGTGGAGGTGCTGCTGGGATACGCAGACATCCACGGGGACCTCCTGCCCATCAACAACGACGACAACTTCCACAAGGCCCTGTCCTCGGCCAATCCACTGCTCAGGATCATCATCCAGAAGAGAGGTAAGGCTGCAGCAGGGTGAGAGGGGAGAGGAGGGGAGAGGAGGGGAGAGGGGGAAAGAGGGAGAGAGTAATGGAGGGAAGGGAGAGACACGGCTGAGGGGGAGAGTTGGGAGGGGGGTAGTGGACCGTTGTTGTTTCTAAGTTCGTTTACGTTTCTGGTTAAACCCTACTGCTACTTCTGATTGATCCCATTGTATTTGGAAACTGTATTCTTGCTCAAATGCCAGTTGTTTGTGTGGAAGTGGGTTTCCCATTGTGAAAGTTAGTGGTTTGCCAGTGCTGCTGTTGACGCTTGCTTGCTATCTGAGTGTCATTTTGTCCTTTGTCAATCATGGAAATGATCTTTGAGGTGAGCAAGCGTAAAATGGTAGCATTCTGTCACGTGTTCCTGATGACACACTGTTTTCTGTCTCGGGTCGTTGGTGATAGTGGCTGCATTGTACGGCTGTTGAAAGCTGCACTTTATTTCCTCACCGATAACGGCGGTATGAGAGTCAGTCGGTGTTGCGATGGTGATGATGTTGTTGTTTTTATTGTGAAGGGATGGGTGTCTGGGGCACTGCTCATTGTTACCGGGTTGCCTCAGTGGCTGGAGCTGTATGGCGCGGTGCCAACCCTCAGGAATGCGGAGGCAGGGCTGTGCTGAGAGGAGATGGAGCTGGGGATGGGGCTGGGTCCTCTCTCTTATCACACCCTGACCAACACACACACAAACTGCATATTAGACAGATCCTTCTCTGCTCAACCATATGCTCTCGGTACCACTCCTCCCTTTATCTTTCAGCCTGTTTCGGTTCTGTTCATGCCCCGCCGTCCCACAACTCTGAACCCCATGCCTGACGGTGTATTCCGCCCTGTGCTCCTCTAACCCAAACGCTCCGTCACAGAGAGGGAGTTTGATCAGAACCAGTTCTGCAGTGCAACATTTCAAACATGTGCCTCTTATGCTGAAATCTGCCCCCCCCCCCCTGATATTTATAGCCAAATCTTTTTATGTTATGTTTACTTAATTCATTTGGATATGTTAATCTGGACCAAGTTGAATTAGTGGTTGTGATTGTTCGCTCCTTTATTTCATAAACAGCTTTGTTTTGTAACAAAAAAGGTGCTTTATTTAAATTCCCTCATTATCCTTCCTTGGTAGCCAAGTGCAGCTGCTTTGTGATTGGCTACAGGATAGGATTTATGACTGAATTACTGCTTTGCACAATTATCGGTCGGCCTCCCAATGTATTCCACATCATTGGAGTTAGACTGGAATTGTTGTTAACCATATCTACATTCTGCAGGTCATGGGGGAGAAATATGAATTGTAGTTAACTATCTCTATGTTCAGTGGGAAGAGATGGTTATTGCAGTTAGCCTCCTCTGTGTGCCCAGCTGTTTGTAGAAAGAAGCAGTGAGATTTGCCCTGTAGTTCAATCCCCCTCTGTATGGTTGCTGTAGCTCTAATGTTTTAGCATGCTGTGTGTAAGGCAAACCAGAGATATGTATGGTTGCTGTAGCTCTAATGGTTTTACATGCTGTGTGTAAGTCAGACCAGACATCTGTATGGTTGCTGGAGCTCTAATGGTTCAGCATTGTCTGTAAGTCAGAACAGAGATCTGCTGTGCAGCCTAATGTCCCTTTGTGGGAGTGACTCCTGCTTCATCAGCACCAGGCTCTGCTCTGTCTGTCACGGCTGGGGAGCATAGAGCCCTTCTAGGGCCTGAGATTGTTTTTATATTTCACCTTTATTCATGCAGAGAAATCCACTGAGACCAGCTCTATTTCACAGTTCTGAGCCCTGCATGACGACAATACAAAGATATAAACAAATTGAAATATGTAGTAATACAAAGGAATGAAAACATTTTAAATCAACTGGTCTCAGTTAAACTTTTATTTGTGCATATAAACACTATGAACAGTTGGTTGATCACATCGGAGGCCGCCCCTTGGGACACTTAAACCTTACTCTAATGCAGTCATTGAACAAATAGCTGCCAAAAAGAAAGTAAAATATTTAATGAAAAATATTCTTAATTTTACTGAAAACGTTTACATCATCAAACTGTTAGTAATTTGACGTTGTTGCTAGAAGTTGCAGTTTAAACTACCTAAGAAAACTGCATTCCAGTAGGCTACTGTACAGTGTTTCTGCCATGTGGTTGAAATAGCTAATGAATTAAATGTCAAAAATACTTTGCAAACATTGATTGTAGATTTATCGTTTGTGTTGCATTACAACTAACATGTAGTCAAACTTTACTTTAGAGTATGTTTCAAAAAAGCGACAGAAACACTTCTATATATCCCGGTCACCACCTGGTAGCCTGTCTGGTGAAATAAACAGCAGACAGGCTAGTTGCCATTGCTAAAATCAACCCACATTTTGCATTAATAAAAAAAGAGATATTTGTCAGTGTATTAAATCTTTGTTGTGTCTTTCGGATTAGCTGGTCTTGAAAGCATGTTTGATAGCAACAATTCTTACAACAAACTTTTGAGGTTAGATAGTAAGTTTGTACATCATCAGCAAATGTCTGGCCCTTCTCAAGGTCAAGAGTCCCAGCCAACTGAAGGACATAAAAGACAATGATGTTTGCAAAAAATTTTCACCAATGATAAAACACAAGGCTGAATGAATGACTACAACCAGAGATTTCAGTACAGAAGCCGGGGCATGCATAAATAGTAAATCTAATTAACCTTGCTGGGACATTTGTTTTAATAGAACTCCTTAATCAACATCAAGAACTTCAGATTCAATCCGATCAGTTTCAATAACCTGGTTTCTATCACTGCTGTGTTTTTGTTAACTGAGGCAAGTATCCTTGACCAGGCTCAATGAAGACTGTTCAACTGTTTTTGACAAGTCAACAAACAGAGTAAGGCATATTAACCTCTTTAACAATGTAATTTTTAACAAGCGTATTGGTTCCAGTGATTCAGCTGTTCAACGCCTTTAATGTCTTCCAGAATTTAGCAGGACTTTCATTACAGTTTGTATTTACGTAGTAGTGAAACTTATAATTTTTTATAAGATTTATTCAAGCATTTTTAAATATCTAAAGTCTGCCAGTCTAACTTGAATTTTTTTTCTTGCATTTGCCCATGCAATAAACAGCAATTTCAGGATTAGACCAGGCCTTAGATCTGTTCTTGAATTGTATTCTAATATAATATGTAGTTTACCATCTACAGATGGAGAAATACCACTAAAATGCTCTATCCAGTGTGACTTTTGGAGTGGTAGAAATGCAATCAAGATAACTTTGGTAAAAGTCTTGTAAAATGCATGTTGCCCCTCAGAATTCTAACATCTCTGATACATGCTGTCAAGCAATAGTCAATAAATAAATGATCTATTACTGTGTAGATGTTGTAGGCTCCTTTCCAAGTTAGTGTGAGTTGCAGGGGGTGGGGGGGGGGG
>JACXGK010003294.1:0-10270 GCA_016801125.1 Novumbra hubbsi | reverse complement strand
TTTGAAGGTTTTGCTACTTTGTACTGTCTACAGAATTGGAGGCTTGTATATGGAGGTAAGCCATAGCATTGCTATTGTTGATTCTTTTTGTCTCTATGTGTGCATGTAACCAGGGAGCCAGCATCCCCATTTTGCTCCAGGAGATCTAGCACACATAGTAATTACCCATTAGCTGAAACATCTTCCTCTCTTTGTAAAGCTCTGATCATTTATTTGTTTGGCTCTGGAGGCAAGAGCAATCAGAATATTTGAGCTCTGTTTGTTCACTCAGCGGGAGGGATGCTGTTCCTCTGATAAAGTCCTGTGATAAGATAGGTTCTATGGGGCTATTTTGTAGCGCCAGCCAGAACACCACATCTTAGGTTCCAGCCTATACTGTGTCATTAGCTGTGGTGTGGCTTGGAAGAAAAAGGCCAGCATTGCCTGTGGCTGAGGAGGCCTTATCAGCAAGACGTTCCTAGTCTCGTCCTGTTCTAGCAACTACTTCAGGCAATTTGGACACCCGCTGTACAAACTGAAGTTGTCAGGTTAGTGAGCGTGTCCTCATACACGTTTACCCACAGGACTTCTTGCTTGGATGGTAAAAAACAGAACAGCTTGGCTCTGATGCCAAGGAAGAAGATTTGCCATGATCTTCAAATCACAGATTCTGAGCGGGTGCTATGAGACATGGCTGTAGATAAGTTTAGATATGACAAGGTAAAAACATGTAGTGTCATTCTTCCGCCACAGACAGACAACAAAGCTCTTTTCTGTTCTCATGTTACATCTGGAAATCTGGCTATCAACAGGCTAATTGGGTAGCCTTAGCTCGTCTTACAAAACGAATGGTATCAAGAAATATATATTTTTATTTTCCGAATGCTGTTTTGTTAGGAGCCTGTTTTAATTAGTCCCCTGCAATAGTACTGAATGTCTTAGTTTAACTTTTCCTTTTAGAGTTAAAGATTAGCGAAGGTAAATTCTGACAAAAATATTATTTACTTTAAAGGAGAATATTAAGGCAGATTAGGCCTGTTCTTTTCCTGACTCCCTCCATCTCATTTGGTGGGTCTCTTCCCCTCTCCCTTCCCCTTTCCCTCTCCCTTCCTCTCCCTTCCTCTCCCTTCCCCTTTCCCTTCCTCTCCCTTTCCCCCTCCCTTTTCCTCTCCCTTCCCCTCTCTCCTCCTCTCCCTTCCCTTTCCCTCTCCCTTCCCCTCTCTCTTTCCCTCTCCCTTCCTCTCCCTTTCTCCCCCTTCCCCTCTCCCTTCCTCTCCCTTACCTCTCCCTTTCCCTCCCTTCCTCTCCCTTCCTATCCCTTCCTCTCCCTTCCCTCTCCCTTTCTCTCCCTTCCCTGCTCTCTTCAGCATTCCTCAGTTTCTGTTAGCTTTGGATTTCATAGAGGATCTATTTAATAACACCATGCTTAGAGCGGAAGTGAAATGCACATTTGGAGAGAAGGCTTATCGCTGTGACAGACGTACTGGTGCAGGGTCTGGCGCTATGTGATTACAGCTTCATCTTCTCCATGAAAGGAATGTCATTTTTCCATGTGGCTTTTTCACTCAAAAGTTTGTCATTTCTCTAATTTGTTTTCAAGCAAGAGCAAAGAGTGTGCAAATCAGAAGCGCTGTGCTGTCCCTTGACATGCGTTGACCCAGACCTCCATTATCCAGTCAACCATAATGTCTTACTGTACCGTACTCTGTTTTTAAAGACGTTTGGCCATTGTCATACAGTGAAGTACACATGGAATAATTTAATAAATACATTGGAGCACTGAAAACAATAATATCATGTGAGAAACGGGTTGTAGTGCCCGTCAGTGGAAGCCGACCAGACAGGCTCCTCAGGGGTGATGCTAGTCTGAGACCATGCCTGGGAAACTCCAGAATAACCGGCTGGTATGTATATAGACCAAGTGGTCTGCGTTCCAGGGTTTGACTGGCACTTCCCCATAGACACAGGGCTGTCATGGTGGACACTGTGCTGTGGTGCCGTTTAACGTACTGAACAGATCCCCGGTTCTCCCCTCTCCCTCCATAGAGCCTTAATGTTGCAGAGTGCTGGTCCACCGAAACCCTGATGTGATTGATGGGCTTTTAGCATGAGCTCATCTAACGGAGTGGCAATTGAGGGGCTTGCTAATGTCATTCTATCGCAGATTGGATCCAGCACTTGCCTCCGACCTCACCCAGAATCCCAGCACAAAATACTATGACACTATAAACACAAAACAACAATGCTGTCTTTCAGGCCCGGTGTAACGCCTTGGCCATCCTTACCACTTGCAACAAGCTAGCTACCTCTCTACAATCTCCAAGTGCAGTCAAAAGACACTAGAAGCCTGAAGGTCTGACGAAATGAGATCGGCACATTAGTCTGAGAAGCATCAAATATGGAAAATTAAATGTCTTTGGTTGCTGGTCTGCAAAATCAACTTTCTTAAATATGAATTGTTTTATCAGACTTCTCCTCAAGCTTGGTCATAGTTGGCGATTTCACACTGAATGGCTAAGAGGAGGGAACAAACGCACCGGAGAAACAAAGATGGAGAAGGGGATGAGAGGAGGAAAGATTTCAATGTATCCCGCTGAAGAGCGCCCCGGTAAGAGCTCCTCTAGCAGACATTGACAGGCTCCCAGGTCCCAGATCGCCCCCATGCACAAACACCAACCCAAGCCTTGATTCAGGACATTGTACCCATTCAAACGATGCTTCGCCGTAGTAATGAGCGATTGCTTCAGGCACTGTATCAGAAGAGTCATTCTGGGTTGGCATGCGGGTGTAAAGCCCGCTGGCTGGGCTTCCGCTTTTAGCCCCGTCGGAGAGATTCCCTTGTGTTCGCCCAGCACGCGTTCGACCGGGACCGCAGCTGCTTATTACCCCTAGGAGTTCTGCTGTGTGTGTGTTACGTGAGCGCCTGGAAATGCATTAGTGTGATGTACAGGACTGGAGGGATGACCAAGATGCCGTGTACTTATGGTGGCGCTGTAGGAGGCGCCACGACACCCCTGACTTCTTTGCACGCTTAATTGGATGACGGCATCTCGCTGTCCTTACAGACCGGGGGGTGAAATCAAATATTCATGGCTGTGGAGATTGGGAGACCGGAGGGGTGGTCCAGAAAGATATTTCTGGGGAAGAAGAAGAGCGAGAGGGAAAGGAATGAGGCTTGCGGGCAGTGTGAGTACCGCCAGGAACATCTGTGGTGCAGGTGGACGACCCTGGGGAGGGTTCTCTGTTATGTGCTCGGCCTCGTGGCGTTTTCTCTCCCTCTCTCCCTCTCTCCCTCTCTCCCTCTCTCCCTCTCTCAGCTGTTTGCCAGGTCAGTCTGGAAGACAAAACACCTGCTCTTAGGCAACGCGGTTACTTAGGCATGTTCTCCAGCCTCTGAGAGTTCGGAGAGCTACTTGTTGTTCGTGGAAAGGCCGGCTTGGTGTGTGGTTTGTTACATTCTTCAAGGCTGGTGGTTGTGGGGAAGAAGTGTAGGCAGTGGCAGGAATGCTCCGGCCTGTCGTGGGAACAACACGGTACCCCGCCACAGGCTGGCATGCCGGCTGTGTTTATTCCCGAATGCCACTGCAGGTCAGCAGGTGGTCAGTGGTGTGTACTGGCCGGGGCGTATTATCAAGAGATAGCCACCAGCCAGCAATGTTGTAAACCTCTGTGTAGTGTCAAGGAAACCTTGGGTTTTCTATTTCCACTTTCCTACTGTTTTTGGTGTCTTGTTTCAGTGGTCAGGGAGCCAAATGCTGGTGGTTGACAGTTGGGTGTGTCTCCAGAAGCTGCATGGATAAAATGGAGAAGACTCAAATAGAAACCGACGCCAGGGGCCCGATACAGCCTTTAAAGTACAGGCTTCAGAGTACAGGCTTTAAAGTGCAGGCTTCAGAGTACAGGCTTTAAAGTGCAGGCTTCAGAGTACAGGCTTTCAGAGTACAGGCTTTAAAGTGCAGGCTTCAGAGTACAGGCTTTCAGAGTACAGGCTTTCAGAGTACAGGCTTTCAGAGTACAGGCTTTCAGAGTACAGGCTTTCAGAGTACAGGCTTTCAGAGTACAGGCGTCAGGGTACAGGCTTTCAGAGTACAGGCGTCAGGGTACAGGCTTCAGAGTACAGGCTTCAGAGAAGACCATTGGCTGTCGGAGTGTGCTGCCTGCTGAAGGGGTGGGGCGGCGGGGTTGTTGTGGCCGTTGTTTGGGAATTGCAAGAATACTTTAAGGCACTAGCGGCTGTCTGCCAGCCATGTTTGTTACATGAATGGAATGCGTACGCTACATTGCACCTACCAGGGGGATGAGTCAGCTCCTACCAGCAGGGAGGTGTCACACAGAGCGCTGGCTTCACCGTCTCACAGAGCGGCAGATAGTAAGCAGCCGACCGCAGGGGGTACAGAAGAAGGGCACAGTGAAATTCTGCGTAGCTGACAAAGGAGCGTCATAACCAACGAGGAGTTACAACTGAGTACCGACTGTCTTTGTCTCCAAGCAGAAGTGGGTGAGGAGGCTGGGCTTTGTAAACGATGCCCAAAATGTCCTGTCGGAGCCTGCATTGTGAAAGCTGCCCACCCCCCTCCTCACCCCCCCTCAGAGGTTCACAGCGTTATCGGGTTTAGTCCCACGGGGGCAGGGAAGGGTTTATCTGGGGACCGGAGCAGGTCTCGCTGTCTGCCGAGGAGGGAGAGGCCCCCCTTGTCTTCCGTGAGGTAAAATGAGGATCTTGGTGTTTCTTTGTCTCGGTGGTAATTCTGGGAAGGGATTACTTCTGCCCTCAGCCTTACAAGGTAATCCCAGACAAGCCCCATTAGTTCCGTCCTGATCAAAACACACACCTGGCACGTGTCTATTCTGATCTGGAGCTCCACTGACACTGCGTGTTTGTCATCCACTGTGTTCCCCTTGTGTTGTTACTGTGTATGTTTGGACTGGGTTTGTCTGGATACGTTTGGGTAGGCATTGCTGAAGCCTTTGTAGACTGCAGAGGGAACTGGACGACGAGCCATCCGTTCTTTCTGGTTACATGCCATGGAACGGTGCAGCGTGGCTGTTACCATATGGTAGAGCTACACCCTCCAGGTGGTTGGGGTGCAGCAGGGTTAGGTCATAGGCTCATGACAGAGGCGGTATGGTCTCACACACAAACACACTGGCAGAGGAGGTCAGGGACATCACCGGTGAAAACCTCATAAGCAAACATCATAGAAATAAATAGCTGAACATTTATTTCTGAACTCATAGAGATAATAATAATTCTTAAAGTTGGAGAGATGATGGCAATTCCTAGAGATTGGGAATTCATGAAAGAGATTGCTGAATCGTTTCATCGAGATAGATAAGTGAACAGTCCTTTGATAGATTAAATAATTAGAGATAGATGAGTAGTTCACAGAAATCAAAAGATGTATGAATAAATCATAGAGATTAGATTAACATTTCAAAGTAGGATCTGTATTTGGAGCACTATTAAATAGCATGTTCCTATCTAAACACCGATAGGCTACAGAGCTCAGCTGTTGGAATGTTCTAGACAGAAACCATTTATTCTTGGAGAAGCACCACAATGCTTCCAGTTGCCAGCCATTGTAAGGTGATCCAGCAGCCAGGAAGATGCCTCCAGAGTAGTGTGATCAGCCTCCCGCTGGCATCATCAAGGGTCCATAACTCCAAACCCCCAGCTTGACAGTCAGAGGCCCGCTGGTACCGGTGCTGCCAGGCTTCCCTTCCCAACCGGCTGCCTGACCCGTTCCCTCAAGGATAACCCATGTCCAAGCACCTGGGACCAGGTCTCTGCAAGGACCGACCGCGGAGTCAGGGTGGGACCCCTTGTTTAGGGAGTTCATTAGCATGTCCATGCCGAGCAGTAGGTCGACGATGCTCTTGGGGTGTCGATAAGGATTGACGGAGGAAGAGGAAGCAGGACCAACCACAAGGACTCGTCGTGTCTCCCCGTCATCTGGGACGTGGTGGGACTGAACAGTCAGTCAGTCGGCCCAGCGCTGCCCGTCTGATTACAGCATGAAAAGAGCTAACCGTTTCACCGCAGGAACCCAGACGGAAGCTAGACTGACACACAATGTCTGGCAGCTGTGCTGGGAACTCATTCAAAATAGAGTTGTGACAACTGGGCCCACACTCGTGGAAGACGAAAAAAGCCTCTATAGTTCTAGGGCAAAATGCCTGCAATTTGTTTTCAGCTGTACCTTACACCATCAGCAACACCAGTGGTCGATCAGCCAGGTCAGGTTATTTAGTCATTGGGATGTGTAGCTACACAGCCAAAAAGCCATTCCACCCTGCAATAACAGAACATTATGAAATGCAACTCCAGCCAGTTAGTTGTTGCAGTACAATAACACCCAATATTGAGGTGTAGCTTTACTGTCAATAAGCTATCATGTTCTATAGTAACAGGTTGAACTTTAGACATTAATTCATTTGGCATAGGGTTGTATCCAGAATGACAGATGCACAAGGAATGGTCCAAAAAGTAAAGAATGAATCTGTCCTGGTTGGGTATGCAGTGTGAAATGATCCATGAAGGCATGATGAGTTGTATGATGGAGGATAAGTCTCTCCCAAACCCAATGGGGAGGTGTTACTATGAAGCAAGGCCATTATCTCCATTTAGGCCTTGACGATAAGAAATTGGAGAGGGGAAAAGTTGTAAAATGTAATAATGAGTGTACTTTACCTTGCTTGAGACCTGAAAAGGCTTTTTGGGGCTTAACTCAGCAGAGGAAAGGTCATTGCAGAAGTATTAGAAGAACTAAACCAGTCAGTAACATCAGAATAACTCCAGCAAATATTTCTAATAAAAAATGACTGAATGATTCTTTTAAGACTGTGGTTGATTGATGTTTTCTTAATGTTTTATAAGGCTTTCATGAATAATACTTCCGCATCCATGGTGGGTTATGAATGATTTAATAATGTTTGTATTAATTAGTTATATATAGCCCCTTTGGTGTTGTTAAAACACCCATACTGGTATACGCTACACACAGCAATGTTGTGTTTCATGTAAACACGATTTTTTACATTGTCATGGTAACCAACCCTGTGACACACCCAAAGCTGTTTCCAATTCAGTCATACTTATCTAGTATGTCGAATGTTAATGCTAATACATTTGCTAGCTTTTCAAAAGCTAGCAGAGCCCATAACCCAGTAGTAGCAAGTAGAAAATGGTTTTCTACATAAAATTCAGTAGGCCGCCATTAACTGGAATGTCCTGGGTTTTCATCCCAGGGTTTATGGGATAGATCCGACAGGAGGATTCAGACATTAACTGGGGACATTAACTTAGTTAATGTGGGTCACCTTACCTTGGTGAACTACATCCCACATGTAGCCTGGAGGTGGAGGGTTTGGTTAACTGAAGGGCTGCAGATATGCAGCTGAACCAGGAGGACTTTGGGCAGGGACAGCTAGGAGTTGTTAAGCCACATTGTCCTGATTCACGGTACACAGGCCCACTCGGGTCCTGAGATTCACCAAGACACCAGAGATATTAGTAAGTGTTCCTGGAACCCAACAAAATAGCATAACATCATTAAAACTGATCGAAGCTCCCTAGCAAATGCAACATAAATAACTAGGACATAATAGACTGACGCTTGTCCACCAGTTAAAACTATTGCCGTGTTAAACCAGGGACGGGGTCTGGAGGCCGGCTCTGGCTTCATCCCAAGATAACCCCGAACTGGGCCAACCAGACAGGAAATGATTCCACCCCTACCAGACCGATGGCACACGAGTCTACTGCAGACCTCCCTGTGTCTGGGACTCATTGTTGTGGCGGCTTTTGGCTTTGATTTTCACACTCATCCAAAGTTGTCATTGAGTGTTTTCTAAAAAAAGTATTGGCAAAAACCAAATACACTCATAACAACAATATTTAAGGAAAGTCTGACACAACAGTAGTTTAGCTTTGTCTGTACGACACCCACAAGTTTAGATATATCGAGTTTTCAACAGTTGTATTTGTATTTTACAAAAGATTTGGATGTAGAATAAAAATAAATGGCTATTTGACTTTGTGTTGTTGGTTTCTTTTTTTTTTTTTACACAGGCCCTAATCAAACAACCAAATCTAGTTCAAATGTTATCCTGTAGCCATGCATCTGCAGATGATTTGTCCTTGGGTGAACTACAAAACATCTTCTTTATTGAACAAGTGTAATTCCCCAAACTACCAGGTCTTGTCTGTGAAGATGGTCTCTTGTGACTTTTTAATTCCAGCTGTTTCATGATGTTGAATCTGTATTAAATTAATCTTCTGCTCAAATGAGCTTATGGTTCTGGTGGAACTTTCTGGTGGAACGTTCTGGTGGAACGTTCTGGTGGAACGTTCTGGTGAAACGTTCTGGTGGAACGTTCTGGTGGAACGTTCTGGTGGAACGTTCTGGTGGAACTTGGCCCTAATAAACATTGAACAACTGAACTGACTCTGGGCAGGGTGTGGCAGTTAAGCCAACTTGTTAATTATGATAACACAAAGTTACTGTGGTTGTAATTGAAGGAACATCGTATTAGTGTTGGAGGCAACTAGCTAGTTGGCTTCTCTTTTGTATTATAAAGTTGCTGACTCATGCTAGCCTGGAATTAATGCGTGAGCTGCTGTTTTCTGATTGCATGTATGTCAGTTTGAATATGTGTAGGGCCTTGCAAATGGCTCCGAGTATTCCTGAATCATGTGAATTAGTAATAATAGGTTGTAATTGGCAGTGGGTGACATTATCAGCACACAAAACAACAGATTTTGGTATGGTAGATTTGCTATGTTATTATATTATCATAGGCTCACAAATTATTAAAAAAAAAGTGAACTCAATAAAAGCCTGTCAATTCGATAACTTATTCATATACAGGGGAAATGTTATTACATTCACCGTAGACATTTATATTTAGGTTAAGAGGCAAATTAATTATATTTAACGGCATTCATTGTTAGAAATATTTAGAAACAGCCTCTGTGGCAAGCAAGATGGCAGCGAGGTGGGATGTGTCATTAAAGCACACCGGCTTGGCAAGTGTAATAGTGAGCACCAACTGATGGTACAACCTCCATGTCTCTCTCCATCTATCTCTGTCTTCCGTCTATGGCAACACCTGAGATACTTGTATTTGGCCTGTGGGAGACCGATAAGGGCTTGAGTAAGTGAATAAATCAGCATGTCTGTTGGTTCCAGTGGGAGAGGTCTGAGAGGCTCAGCAGTGTCTGTGCCTTTAGGCTGCAGACAACGGTCTGTATTATTGCTATATCCAGTCCTATTCAGGTAGAGTCATGAATCCTATAAGCCGATCTCTCCACTGCTGGCTTCACTGTCCTTCCCTGAGGCCTAGTGCTGATCTCTGCTCATCTTAACCCTTCCTCACGGTTTTCCAGTCTTTGCTTTTTTCACCAGCAAGGTGGGATGAATTTCAAGTAAATTCAGGAAGGGAATATTGCTGTTGAAATTCCAATTGTCTTTGATGATTTGGAATTAGGATGTGGAGTTCGGTTTACCGTCTGCGATGACTGGAATCCATACAGTGAATGGTTGCAAATAACCACTGTATACAATTCTGTAGGATGCAAGACGCGTTCAGTGATTGACCTTCTGACCCTGGCTCTAAACAGGCATGAGGGAGGTAACAGAGATCCAGTGATCCAGAGGGGAGCCACAAATCCTCACCACAAGGCCCATGTGTTTCAGTCTCTGCGTTTGAAGCAGGCCGCCCATGCAGGCCTGAGAGTGTAAAAGGGCGTGCAGGGACCTGTTGAAGGGATATTTTCAATGGATCCACCTGACATCAGCACTAATGCAGACATGCACACTGGCACGTTTACACCAGGGAGCCTGTCACTCTGCAGCTACAGACACTCCACTCCACATATTACCCTCTGATCTCACTGGCCATTAGTCCACATTAAAGGCCGTTGGTCAATAAAACAGCTCAGCACGATATCCTCTGGCTCCTAAGCCTTACAGCACTGTGCTCACAGACAGCCAGCAGCCACAGGGTACTACAACAACAAGGGTAGAGTGGATGTCATGGGGAAGTGAGTCTGTCTACAGCTACTTTGAATGGCCGGGGGTTATTTCTAGAAGCAGACATTTCCCTGTTCCCTCTGTGGACCGGGACACCTGCCTTCTGTAATCGTGTCAATGAACCCGCGTGCCGTCTCTAGCTGTTAGCTGGCGTATTACCAGATACCCCGTCTATCTGTGTTAACCGGTGTATTACCAGATACCCCGTCTGTCTGTGTTAACCGGTGTATTACCAGATACCCCGTCTGTCTGTGTTA
>JACXGK010003293.1:0-38680 GCA_016801125.1 Novumbra hubbsi | reverse complement strand
CGGGTCTGCTCATGGGGGGGCTCATGGGGGGCTCATGGGGGGGCTCATGGGGGGCTCATGGGGGCGTGTGTGTGTCTGTGCACACCCGGGCACACGGGCAAACTTAATGACCTGATTTACTTTAATGAGCGGTAATTATAAAAGGAAGCAGAGGACCACACACACTGTCACGTTGACAGGCACGCACGCACACTTTACGCAGAAGCCGTGATCACTGGGACAACCTTGAGGAAGGCTTGTCATTAACCTTTGCTATTCGGGAACCCTGACTCCGTACATATATGAACCATCGCTCTGTCTAACAGTCAGGAATCATGAACCGTTTACAGGTATATTAACCTTTCGTCTGTCCAGCAGTCACGAATCATGACCTCTCAGATATTAACCTTCCCTCTGTCCAACAGTCAGGAACAATGAACCATTTACAGGTATATTAACCTTCTCTCTACCCGGCAGTCAGGAATACTGACCCCTCTCAGATATTAACCTCCCCTCTGTTCAACAGTCAGGAATCTTGGCAGGTGTTCCTGTGATGGCATTAATAAAGCATCTCCATCTATAATCTGTTTTGTTTTTTTAGGTCATCAGGAACAATATTAAATGGGCCAATCCTAAAACAACCCTAATGGTATTTGTGGATACAGTTGCTTATACTGGATGCTCTTCCATTCAACAACAATATTTCTGTTGTTGGATAATAGTGGTTTAATCTTAATCAGTTGTTAAGTAGTCATGACACAGTATGAAATAGTGGTTAGGCAGTCCCAAAAAATAAATAAATACAAACAAAAAATCGAGTAGCAGTGAACACAAACTAATTCCAAAATGTCTATCTAATCTGATTGAGCAAAATGTACAACAGAGGTCATACAATATAACATATTACATTCATTTGTCTACGGGGATATGCAAATGTAATTGCCTTCTACAATGTTGCCTTCTACAAAGGATATGGCTGGAGAAAAGAAATGTAAGGGGAAGGATGTAGCTAGAGACAGGAAATGGGAGAGAAAGGATGTAGCTGGGGACAAGAAATGTAAGGGAAAGGATGTAGCTGGAGACAGGAAATGTGAGAGAAAGGATGTAGCTGGAAAGAAGAAATGTGAGGGAACGGATTAAGCTGGAGACAGGAAACGTAAGGGAAAGGATGCAGCTGGAGACAGGAGAAGCGACAGAGGTTAAAGAAAGGTTTAGCGACGGGGAGAAAGAACGGAAGATTAAGAAAACGGAGGGGGATAAAAGATGAGTCAGCGGTTTACACATAAGACTCTTACTGCCTCATCCTGCCACCGTGAACAATAGTGACTATTCTCCACTTCCATTCTGTATCTTCCACTTACCTCCCAGTGTTTTCTGCTGGCCTAAGTCTAAATCCTGCTTCTGTGACCTTAGAAATTCACTCAGCTGGAGAAAGTCATTTACCCCGAAGAGAGGGGCGCACAGAAGGGGGGAGGGTGGAGGGAGAGATGTAGGGAGTAGAGAGGATCCAGAGATAGAAACGGCATAAAGGCATTGGTCGAGAAAACAGTTGTTTTGTGGCAAGGAGGAGAGACGGGTCATCAAGCTGGCCAATGGGCCAAGGAGCACCAGCTGCATTAAAGTAAGAGTGCTTCTAAATGTGTCTCTGTGCGTGCCTGTGTGTGTGTGTGTGCGTGCCTGTGTGTGTGTGTCCCTGTGTGTGCCTGTGTGTGTGCCTGTGTGTGCATGCCTGTGTGTGTGTGCCTTTGTGTGCCTGACACAAAACTGATGATAAGCACATCTGTCCTTGTCGGTAAGGAGGCAGAGGAACTGATTCCAACAGGCACAGGGTCTCTGACATGACAACTCAGCTAAAACATACATCATAAAGCTCATCAATCCACTTTCTAGTTCTAGGTCTCTCTCCCTTCATCAACCTTCTCTCTATCTATCTCTCTCCCTCTTTCCCTTTCACTGTCTGGCTTAATTATTAGTGGGTGCAATATGGAATTCATGGGTTTGCAAGATGCCCACAAATTGGCAAGTTGGTCAAAACGGACCCAAACCATGATGCCACCGCCTCCACACATAACGTTTGGTATGAGGTTCTTGTGTTCAAAGGCAGTGGCCTCTGGCATTGCGGCCGGACAACTTTACTTGGGACTCTAGCACACAGTAGTTTTGGTCTTAACCCTGATGTTGTCTGACAAACGTCACTGATGCCTTGATATTCTTTATTTCTTCCTTCCTGACCTTTCATGTATATTGAGTTTGTGCTGTGTCCTTCTTTTACTCATACAATGATGGTGTAAAGACAGGCTCATAGATCCCTTGGTGAGGTCCTCTGACATTTGGAGACTTCTATTAGTACATTTCAGTCAGATCTTGGGCTAGATTTGGTGGGACGGCTGGTCCAATAAAGACTGCCAGTGGTGTAGATGTTCCTTCATTTGTAGATAACCCTTGGACAAATTGAATCGCTTGGTAATGGCTTCAATGATATTTGTTCTTGTTATATCTTGTGAAAATATCTTAGGAATGACTAATATGGCTTTGGGTTGATTTCGAGTCAGTGGATCTCAATTACAGTATCTCCTCAAGCATCCCCAGCAGGTCCAGTGTGGATTGGATAAGTAGGAGGTCTTTAAAAAAAAGTATGTTGCATTATAAAGTAGGTTTAAATTAATTTAATTGGGCTGGTGATAGATCTACACATGAAAAAATTATTTGTTCGTAAGTAATTACATCCTTCTTTTATGCATGCATAAAATTGTACTGGCAAATCTGGTTTCACAAATCGCATAATAGGCTTTAAGTACTGGGTGAAATAAAAGGGATGTTTTATTATTTTTATTATTTTTATTTCCACCATTCACTGTCTCACATGCGTACAACATCTGTAATGTCCTTTAAGGCTTGAATTGGAAGTGCTGTGTCTCTTTAAGTGTGGTCGAAATAAAGTCGGTTTTAGTTGGTGTAAGCGTGTTCAGAATGAAATACTGTACGTATTGTTTTTGTTAAGAATGGCCATATGTGACCCCAGTGGGATTCAAACCAACAATCTGTAAAATATGCCATTTAACCGCAAATTTATTTTAGGAAAAAGTTCAAACGTTTTTTTCTTTCATTTTCAGAAAGAAGGCCATTTGTTCACAGACAGTTTTGATCTCCCCAATTAGAGGCAGCTGTGAAGAGTTGTCTAATTGGGGATCCCATTTAAGTTTCTCTTCTGTTTGTTAGTTTTGTGGATCTTTTGCAATGAAAAGGGATGTCCATCACTACAACTTGCTGTGTGCCTTGTGTCCTGCAACCCAAAGTGTTTCCGTTTCACCCGGTGTAAACTGTTGTATGACTACATGTCATACCCTTCATCCCAAATGGCACCCTTTCCCCTTGCATAGAGCACCGCTTTTGTTCAGGGGCCAGAGTAGTACACTATGTAGGGAATGAGGTGCCATTTTGGGACGCAAGCCTGTAATTTCAACACATGATGTCAGATTTTGACAAAATGTCCATTTAAATCTGTTGTTCCTAGAAATTATCACTACTGTCAAATATTTTAATATAAATGAATTGATTCATAGGTCTTTAATAGGTTCAGTAACATTTTGGGGTCCAGGGAGCAATGGCCCTTCCACCGCTATTCACAGACTGTTGTCCAGTTGACGTCACAATGACATCAGACAAAGACGCACTCGTACCTTGGAGGCAAAGGAACGCAGGAACCAATGCGATGAGTCTGTAAACAATTCCCAGAACAAAGATATTTTCAGTGTTCTTGGTAATGACCTTGTAGTCCATGTAACTATATTAGGCACGTGTTCGTTTGACATGCAGCTAGATCTCATACTGATAAATAACTGTAATATTCTAAAAGCATTGTGAGAAAGATATTCCCTCACCGTTCCTTTCTCTAGCTCCAAAAAGGTTAAATACACCAGTATCTGTAGGTTACTGTGCGGGCATTTTGTGGTTTCTGAATGTTTTTATATATAGCTCTGCACCTTTTTATTTGCTTTCCAAACAGTTGGACTAGAACATTTACAGGTACAGAAGGGTTCACTAAGAAAACACTGCAAATAGAACCCTTCTGTTCCTCACTCAAAATGTTTATTGTCAACTGTTTTGGAAAGAAAAAGGAAAAGTGCAGAGCTATATATAAAAACATTTAGAAACGCCACAATGCCAGCACAGCACAGGTCTCTTAATTTTTTCCTGAGCTGTTTACACATTCATTGGTTAAAATGTTTTATGTTTTTGTTATCGGCAAATCAATTCTGACATTCAAATAGGAAATAACTAACTTTAAAAGCCTAATGAAATATTGAGTAATACAAGTACATATTTACTGATGCGCAGGAACATTCCTGGAGCAACTGGAAGATTGTCAGTATGACATGGCATCTCTACCATAACAAGAAACACCTTTTATGCACATTGTGTCATGTCTGTTTCAATGTGATCTCCAGTCTGTTTATTATTTAACGAGGGTCAGACCTTGCTAAGCGAATGCAGAACAAACCCAGACGTGACACTGCAATCGACTCTGTTTCCTAATAAATGTAAATTACCTGATTAATTGATAAGTGGAGTGAATTTCACGTGGCTGGAGAAAGAATGACAAAAATAGACTTCTTATTGTGTTTCTGAAATGTTCAGCAAGCAGGCAATGGTTTTGAGAAACTTGAACATAAAGAAGGTAAATGTCTTTTTTTACACTTTGTCAGGGTACATATATTTGCCCTTCCGTCATATATCAGCCTTGACTAATGTATTTTGTACCCTGAATCTGACGTGAGGCAGAGGAGAGGAACTTCAAGGAAGAGGAGTTCAAGGAGACAGAAAAGGAGCCAGAGAGGGAGGAAGAGGAGTTGAAGGAGACAGGCAAGGAGCAAGAGAGGGAGACTATGAGGAGCAGTACAGTTGGCTCCCCAAGATGCAGTCGGGGTCCGTATCAGCGACACCTCCCCGTCCCAATGAGAAATGCGTTCTGCCGACGCCCCCCTGACCTTGCTGTCAAAAAAACCAACAGCCGCGCTTGTCTGTCTGCAGAGGCCGTTAATTGGCTGTGGCGCACGGCGAGCCGTGGGTTTATAGGTCCGTCATTCTCCTGGTCTTAGTCACGCCGGTGATGAGATTAAACCCCATTCCGTTTTGCCGTAATCACTGATTCAGTGAAGCCACCCGTCGTTGTATAAGCGCTGTGTCGTTAGGCCGTGTGGAAATATTCTTCTCCCCTGTCAGTCCCACTTTACAAGCCTGGTTTGTAATGTGATAAGGCTGTCTCCCTGGCCTAAAAGGGTTTCTGAAACCCTTCTGTCATACAGAACTTTCAGAGTTCTGCTTAAAAGGCGTCACAGAACTTTTCGTATTTTCCTCACAATGCCTAAAAGACTTTAGAAATGGATCTTCCGTAAAATATTAATGACAAAGATCCTCAGGCTTTCCTGTGGGCACAATATTAGTTATTATAATGCTCTTCGCTAACTGCAAGCAAAGCGTCTTATACCAGGACTATTATACTAGGCTGTACCTCCTAGCATAATTCTGTTAAAGTTTGGGGGTGAGTAATGTCTTTTTGACGGATGGACGGTCATCTCTCTCTTTCTCTTTTTGACTCAATCTCTCTCTCTGTCTCTCTCCATCTCTATCACTTTTTGCCTCGTTGTTTGTGCTATGTGGCCATTGTGGCGGAATGGGTTTTAGTCAGGGTTGTGGGTATGTGGGCATGGGGGGTTTAGTCTAATGAGGTTGTCTCATTAAAGTACTGGGGGAAAAGTATCTTCATATGATAATGACATATAGAAGTTGTCAGAAGGACAACACTAGGCTCGGGGCTTCTTCCACTGGACATTTTTATATTAATTAGAGAGAAGGGCCTTCATCAGGGAGGTGTCCAAGAACCCAATGGTTACTCCGACAGAGCTCCAGCGTTGCTCTGTAAATAGAGGAGCTACTTCCGGAAGGACAACCATCTCTGCAGCACTCCACCAATCAGGCCTGTATGGTAGAATGGCCAGACAGAAGCCACTCCTCAGTAAAAGGCACATGACAGCCCTCCTGGAGTTTGTCAAAAGGCAGCTGATGGACTCTCAGACCATGAGACACAAAATTCTCTGGTTTGATGAGACAAAGATGGAACCCTTTGAATGCCAAGAGTCATGTCTGGAGGAAACCAGGCAACGCAGAATCATGCTGTGGGGATGTTTTTCAATGACAGGAACTGTGAGACTAGTTAGGATGTAGGGAAAGATAAATGCAGCAATGTACAGAAACATCTATGATGGAAACCTGCTCAAGAGTGCTATGGACCTCTGCCTGTGGCAAAGGTTCATCTTCCAACAGGAAAACAACCCTGAGAACACAGCCAAGATAACGAAGGAGTGGCTTCAAGACAACTCTGTGAATGTCCTTGAGTGGCCCAGCCAGTTCCCAGAATTGAGCCTGATTGAACATTTCTGGAGAGAACTGAAAATGGCTGTGCATTGACGCTCCCCATCCAACCTGATGGAGCTTGAGAGGTCCTGCAAAGAAATATGGAATCAAACTGCGCAAAATTGGTGTGCCAAGCTTGTCACATAATACTCAAAAAGACTTGAGACTGTAATTGCTGCCAAAGGCGCTTCTACAAAGTATTGAGCAAAGGCTGTGAATACTTAAATGTGTATATTTTCATTATACATTTTTCCAAATCTATTAAAAATATGAAACAAACTTTTTTCACTTTGTAATTATGGGGTTTTGTGTGGAATGTTTTGGGAAAAAAATATTGAATTCATTTTGGAATAAGACTGTAACATGACAACATCTGGAAAAAAGTGAAGCGCTGTGAATACTTTCCAGAACATTTGAAGTGACACACAGGTTATACTGCCCAAGAAACGTACATAACAATATCAGGGTCCTACAGCATGACCTGATAACAACCTGAGGCGTCATGAGACAATAAATATAATCCCTCTATTTACAGCAGCTATCAGTTCTTTGTTTACCATCTCAGTCAGCCAGTAATTAAACTGCAAGGACACAAGTGGCCCAATGTGTCCCTGTGAGGGTTTGTATGGACGAAATCTTAAAAACGGCGTATGTGTCCAACAACAGGAAATTATCAGATGGATTTATGAAGTGTTCTCAGGGGGCCTAGGAAAGTTTACATTAGATGAGGTGCAAATTTTAGAACATAGCTATAATAGAACGTATATATTTGCAGGCTAGAAGAAAAAAAAAGGAAAAAAAGAATTTATCTGAAACCTAGGTAATATTTTCTTCATTTGCGGATTGGCCAAGCTTAGTCCCTTGATTTAAGTGCAGATCTCTTTTTGTTTGCAGGTTGTCTCACAGCCGGCTGTGAACGGGAGGGCCTTTAGTTGGTGCACAACTGCCTCAGGACCGTTCAGGTTAGGGGAAGGTAGTTCAGGCCGTGTGGCTGTCTGAAGTCAACAGCACAGTGTTTGCTCTGACATATTGGTTTGGATGACTTCCTGGTTAACAGAGTGGTGTGGGGGAACATATATTTGTTGGGGAGTTGGGTAATAACTACAAATCGAATACTACATACTTGGAAGGAATGAGGTAACATTTTATCCTTCAAAAATACATTTTAGAAACATTGCCCATTCTTGAAGCTCCTCTCTGTTGAAGTTCTTAATTCGTGCTACTGACATGCACCTAATTTGTTATATATGTTGAATGATGCTACTAACATATACCCAATCCGTAAATTGACTGTTATTTAGCCTGATTTGACTCCTTTACAGTACGTGAGGGTTTTGCAGAGCGAACATTTATAAATAGAAAATAATATAATACTGCCCTCTAGTGTTAAAAACATTTCACACAAAGTAGGATATTTGAGAACGTCTTCTTCTTCTCAAATGAATATCACAGTTTTTTTCCCACTGGCCGGTGAACAGCGTTATCTACTGAAACATTATTTGTGATTTAAATTAGGACCGACATTGAAAGTGAACTAAAGAGGTTAATAAAAAAGTTACTGCTGCTCGGAACAAAAGTAATGCAAGTCCAAAGTACGCCGTGCACGTATAAATGTAACACCACCTGTCCGTCCTAAGACGTTCTCCGTGTTATGGAATTCATTGGCTTATTATGAATGCTCGATGATTGAAGGACTTCAGTTACTGGGTACATTTATAATTTTACATTTTATAAATGTCTGTAATTGTTTGGTTTTACTTTTGCTTGCCAGGTTTGGCTACCTAGACAGTTAGCCAACGAGCAAGCTACGTTTTTGTGACTTATCCAAACGCTTGACTAGCCCTTGCACAGCTGCAATACGATTTGTCATATTACCGCTTGAGGAGCGTACTTACTAGTAACTTGAGCATGAGGGACGGAAAGCTAATAATGTCAGCAAAATACACAGCTGTCAATCAAATGGAAAACTTTTAGTAACTGCAGTAGTTACATATTGTTTGTTGCCTAGTGATGAAATCACTTAATAAAGCACGTCTTTGCATTTTCAGGTGAAGGCAAGAGAGCTACATTCCCAACAGTGATTAGTGAAGTAAAGTATTACTTACTCACACTCATTTTGAGGGGAAATTAGTCTCGCTGGGCCATTACTACAGGCTTGCTTTCTATTTTGAGTAAAGTTGATCCCAAATTATTTTACAGAAAAATCTTATTGAATGTGAGTTCAGTTAAATGTTTCTTGTGTCCTTCAAGCAGAGACGGCTCTATTGCAAGGTGCGGAACCCAACCTGTGATATTTGAAAAATTCATAAAACATCAAAGAGTCTTTCTGTTTGTCTCGCGGCCGGAGCGAAAATGTCCTCCCCTTCGCCCCACGACCGCAACCGTCGCCCCGGCCCTGGTACCGACCAGGAGGAGGACCCTGTGGACCAGATGATCAGCAGGACAGGCTGCGGGGAGCTGCACTACGCCGTCCAGGAGTGCATGGCCGAGCACCAGGACTGGAGGAGGTGCCAGGCCCAAGTGCAGACCTTCCGAGACTGCATGGCCACCTTTCAAAAGGCCCGGAAGGAGCAGCTACTGAAGCAGAGGCAGGCTGACGCCTCGTCCACACAGTCAGCTTGAAGCGCTGGCCGGCCGACTGCCCACGACGCCTGGTCTGACTGAAAGGCGCTGAGGACGACTACCGGGGCTCTGAATACGACTACCGGGGCTCTGAATACGACTACCGGGGCTCTGAATACGACTACCGGGGCTCTGAATACGACTACCGGGGCTCTGAATACGACTACCGGGGCTCTGAATACGACTACCGGGGCTCTGAATACGATTACCGGGGCTATGAATACCTGCGTGAACCAGGGTCTAAGCAGCAAGGAACCAACCTGACTTTGACCTTGTTGAAACTCATGTTTATCAGTGCAAAATTTAACAGTTTAGAGTAATGATCAAGGACAAAAAGCAGAATGCTTTATTGTACCGGTTTCAGATGGATCAGTCAGGGAACCAGGCAACGTAGGAGCTAGAATGTACAGAGGGATCACTTCTGGAGCAAAGAAATACAGTAGTTATTGTCTTGTAACGGTTCCTGTGCTCAGGTTTCCCTTCCTGTATCTGCCCCAATGGACTTTGGTAGATGTCAACGTCTAAATCCTGAATTCAGTAACGTGTGTGTTTGTTTGTACAGCACATCATGGAAATATTTAGCTACCTTTGTAAAACAAATTGATTGTGGATGGGGCCACAGTATGTCTTTGCCAAAACTTTGCGTGAAGGTGTCTTCAGTTCATGCATTGGCCTGGCTAATGGGCCCACTTAATGTGCTTTTATTTAGTTTGTTTTCTGTCAAACGCATTCACAACTTCTGTAGTTCAACATGGTTTTGGGTTAGTAGCAAACGTTTGCCACCGAGTGGCAGTGTAACCCCAGTTTCCTGTTGAGTGTCTTGTTTGGCTTTTAACCCTTGTGGCCCTCTAACCCCTGACCTCCCCAACCTTCCTAACCCTTGTGAAATCTCTGAACTTGAACGCCAAAGATCTGCAAGGCTGTATTTAAAGGATTCTTTGACGTAAGTTTGAAGGACACTTATTTCAATTAAAAAGAATGTTTTCTAATCTTGTCAATAACTATGTCCTGTTCATTTTGCTATATTTCCTAATCTAACTCGATTTGTGTATGTTTTTATAGAAAACAAGGACTTTTCTAAGTGACCTAAAAACATATTTGATCATCAGTTTCCTATTGTAGATACACTATAGATTAGGTATATGCAATAAATTAAACACTACAGTGAACTGGAGAGAGCAAAAACTTTTAAAACTTAAATTAATGTAACTTCCAAAACATTGAATGTGTCATGTTGATTTGACCGGCCCCACTGCTCCCTGGGCTCCTCTTCTAACCAGCCTCTTGATTGACACCACAAACTCCTCCGTCTTCAGGACGTATATGATGGGGTTCAGCATGGGAGGCAGTACGGAGGTCAGGGAGAGGTTGATGATCCGTATGTTGGTGGGGATGTAGGAGAAGAAAATATAGGTGATATTAATGGGCAGGTAGAATATGGCCACTAGTATCAGGTGAGAGGTGCACGTCTTCATGGCCCTGTGTCTGATGACAATGAGAGAGATTGGGAGATATAGGGAATAGAAGAGCGCATGATTTGTAAATAATTCATTATATTTGTTCAAATATATCCTAAAAAGTTCTTAACATTTTTACAACTCTGTAAGGATCTGTTGGTGGCTAGTTGGTGCTGGATGCAGATGGTGTTACAAGAATATAAAATATTTTTCAAAACCTTCAAACAAATTTTAACAAAATGTGTGGCCTGTGTTGCAGAGTGGGTATGACCGTTCTGTTGCAGCTCTTCAAAATCATAGGTTCGCTTTTAATATCATTCTCACTCGAAAGCTTTACTTATCTAATAATCACTTTCATTTTTCTACATTGGAGAATTTGCGTTTCACTAACCAAACACTTCACTAACCAAATGTGCGAAGCGCATTGCGCAAATGACCTCTGGACTAGTTCTGACAAAGAAGTTAATGGATGAACAAAATCCAGAAGGAAGAAACATAAAATAGCTTTAATCAGTCACTGTAAAATAATTACTAGGATTAGAATGCTACTATATTACCCAAAAAGTGATAATATTACTTTAATCAATGTGTAACCACCAACACTAATTGGCATTGATAAGTATTCCATCTCACCTGTCCTGGGGAAGTGTGATGGTGAAGAGGGTGTGGAGGATACAGATGTAAGATGCAACGATGAAGACCATTGGGATGTAGAGGAATAAACAAGGGGCAAGGTATGACATCACGTCGTTAGGGAGCACATCAGAACAAGGGGCTGCCAGACTGTACAGAGGATAATGGTCACAGAAGTAGCTGTTGATCACCACAGACCTACAAGACAAGACATACATTATAGTCCATGAGCTGCATCTGCACCTGTCTGGGATTTGAACCACAAACCCAACAACTACAGGTCCACCTCATTAGCTGCTGGGATACTTACCCACAGAAGGAGAGGCGTGTGATGAATCCCACCGGGATCAACAGAAGCAACACAGCTAAAGCCCAGGCTGCAGCCATCAGCTGAAACATGGACCTGTGACACACCAACACGTGGTACCTGGACAGGGGAAAATTAGCTGTTACATATTATTATAACACTTATCCAGACCATCTTAAAGTAGTGAATGTTTTAGTTCACTGTGGAGATACTTTATTCATGATTTATATCCTTACCTTACAAATATTAATCTATTTTATCTTTGATGTAGAGTTGTGTTTCATTATATTCAGTAATTGTTAGTAGTAATTTTTTAGCATGGGGAAATTATGTATAATTGTCAAATTCAATTTTATATTATTTTATTATACTCTCTGAGACCTGAGTGGACAGCATATGGCCGCCAGTCTGTCATAGGCAAGGATGCAGAGGTTGAACGACTGCATGAAGAGGAATACAAAGACGAAGAAGAGGTTGGTGAGGCATTGGTCATAGGAGATGAACTGTCTGTTGAACAGGAACATATCCAGGAGCTTGGGGACCAGGGCTGTGCTCTCACACACGTCTGTGAAGGCCAGGTTGAACACTGCGATGTACTTGGGGCTGTAAAGTAAAATGATGTCGTGATAATCACCTCAGGTGCTGCTCGGTTCTATCTTACAGAGTTGACACTATCGAGTTAGTTACAGAGTTAACATAATTGAGTTAGTTACAAAGTTAACACTATGGAGATAGTTATTATTATAAATGATTATTACAACTGTGATGTTCATACTGCATATCATTATTGCAACTGTGATGTACATGCTGTATATTATTATTACAACTGTGATGTACATGCCGTATATTATTATTACAACTGTGATTTACATGCCGTATATTATTATTACAACTGTGATGTACATGCTCTATATAATTATTACAACTGTGATGTACATGCTGTATATAATTATTACAACTGTGATGTACATGCTGTATATTATTATTACAACTGTGATTTGCATGCTGTATATTATTATTGCAACTGTGATTAGCATGCTTCTATTCAGAATGTGTTTTCGTTGAGGATTGCAACCCACAGCCATGTTATTACAGACAGCATGATGTTAACAAGTGACCAACGCAGTTTATAAGAGGTCTGATTACCTGTGGAGATTCCGGTCCACATAGATGACAATCATGATGAAGGTATTGCCCATCTAGACCCAAAACACACACACATTTTGAAAACAATGTTGAAGTCTGACAAAACGTACAGCCCATGCATTCTAAAAGGCGTGGTTGAGATTTCCTTGAGGACATCATCCATCTCAAAGAAAAACATTTTAGACTTTTATACATTAACTATGGGTGATGCTGTGGGCTGTAAAAGAAAGACTTAATCAGGTTATTCTAAAATTCTAACATACAAATAAAACACAACTTTCCTTTGGGTAATACTGTAAACACTGTTTTACCTAATTTACTGGAGCAACTAGCAGATGCTGGCCACATTTGAACCCACTGGACCCGGGCTACTTATAAACCTCTGGAACAAAGCTAAAGACTAACCAGAGAGGTGATGTATACGAGGGCAAGGAAGACATAGTAGTATTCCATGTTGGGGATCCCTGTAAAACCACTGATGTAGAAGTAAGGTGGTCGGATGATGGTGGTGATGTTCTCGGTCAGGTTAAGGTCAGAGGTCGAGGTAGTCATCCTGGCAGTTGGTTTTTCCCGTTCCCTCTGGCTGGTAATTATCTGTGGATATACATTATCTCATTATTACATTATTACTAATAAATTGAGACTTTGCATCATGCTTGATCTCTTTGTTGATATAAGTATAAATGCCATGGCATTCATTTAATTCAACAGATTAGATACAAAAAGGTTGAAAATAAAAAGAGTAACATGTTGCATTAATGTAAGTATATACTGTTATTGAATGTATTACCAGCTAAAAAGTTATTGACCACTAAATTCAAATATGAGACAATTTTTAAATGTAAATACATTCTTAAAAGTGAAAAATAAATAAAATATTTATAGTAGTTTTAGTATCAAATATATGATGCAAAATTCTCTCCAGGTTTAATCTATGAACAGAACCATTTAACTCACAAGAGAGGGTAGAACATTTAATCATCATGAGTCCAATATGTTGATGTTCCATAGTTTTTACATGTTCTTGAATAATTACAGCCTTTTATGCCAGGACACATAGGAGGCAGTCCGTGATCATAACCAACCATTACACATTCTGCTATCCCTCGATAAGAAAGGTTTATCCAATGTTCAATGTTAGTCAGTACCAATGCATTGTGTCTCTCATGCCCATTATCTGACATAGAAATAGCAGTGTAAAGCAGATGTTGCCCTTATGTTCCCTTCATTAGGTAAACTACTGGGGAACCCGCAGTAAAACGTCTTACATGGTAGAATTAAATACTGGATTAAATGTCCTACCTGGCCTTACTACACTCAGTCTTCAGTAGTCTGATGATGTGTGTTGGATTACTGACCAACTTGTGGTCCCGGCTCTGAAACCACCTCCTCCCTTATAGCTGAAACCCAATGGTGAAATAGTGAGAGGATTTTCCCTCTGGGCCACTGTATATGTGTGTGGTGTGGAGAGTCAGCTAAGTAGACATGTTAGCTGAATGGTTGTGTGTCCAATTGTTTTCATGCTATTCATTATCCAATTTGTCATGTTTCTTAGTTTTTTTGAGGTAACCCAATATTTGTTTTGCAGTGTTTAGTTAATAAGTGTTTGTATTAAAAATAGTTGGTATTTAAATTAGCTAGCCTGGTACTAGCTAGACACAAGTGTCTTGCTGACATCTAACATTCTGACTGAAATCGTGGATCCTCTTTGCACTCTAACAGTGCTAAAATGCGTTCACAAACCACTTGTTACTTTTTGCATCACCTCTTCAAAATGATATTTCAACTTAATAAATATGTTTAAAACCTTTACAAAGATGAAATACAACTATTTAGAACCTCTTAAGTTATTTTATTTAGGGAAATTAATTAAAGACTTTCAGGAACCACAGACTCCCTGTATTGAATGAATTTGAGGAACTTTGAGGTGTCTGTTTCTCAAACTAAACACAAATGTATTTGTCCTCTTGCTCAGTTATGCACCTGGGCCTCCCACTCTGATTTCTATTCTAGTTAGAAACAGTTTTTTGGTGTTCTGTGAAGGGATTAACAGAGCTAGTTATTAAACTTGCGGACCAGTTCTAGTTATTAAACGTCTGGACCAGAGCTAGTTATTAACCCCTGGACCAAAACTATGGACTAACCAGAGAGATGATGTATGGTGTGGGGGTCCACAAACAGGACCCTGGCATAGATACTTGAGAAGTCCAGGTGCTGGAGGATGAATTGCAGGGCCATGTTTACTACATCATCTACCAATCTGTTTGAGAGAGATGTTGTTGTGGAAGGAGGGGAGGGGGCCACTGAGGTGGGCAGCTTGGGAGTGGCACATACCCCCGCTGAGGTGGTTGAGGTAGGCTGGAGCTGGTGGAAGGAGTCACAGGGGAAAGCATCAGGACACTTCCATTGTCTTTCATAGTGACAGTAGAACTCGTTCCAGGCGAGAGTTGTTAATGGAGTGGGGGGCTTTAGGCATGTAGTTGGTGATCTGTCTAAGGTCCCTTCAGACAGAAGCAGAGTCATTAGCTGAGCACTGTTGTTGTAGTCTCTCAGAGTTGAGCAGTTTAGCTTTTTTCACCTCCTGGCAAAACATGTTCTTTGACTCTTTAAAGCAGTCCTTTTCCCGCTCCTGGACGCCTCTTGCTTTTCCATCCTAAGCTGTCTGAGTTTAGCTGTGAGCCAGGGTTTGTCATTGTTATAACTCACCCTGGTGCGTGATGTTATACAGCAGTCCTCACAGCAGCTGATGTATGACGTCACAGCCTCTGTGAACTCATCCAGACTGTTAGTAGCAGTCTTGAAAACCTCTCAGTCAGTACAGTCTAAGCACGCCTGAAGATCGTCTACAACATGTGTCCGGAGCTTTAATTTGTGCCTGTATGCAGGAATCAGGTGGAGCATGACAAGATCAGAGTGACCCAGTGCAGCTCAGTGGAAAGCATGATAGGCACAGCTGACTGTGGTGAAGCAGTGATCCAGAAGGTTCTCCTCTCTGGTCTGGCATTTCATTAATTGAGGAGATCATGGCTAAGGTTTCCTTTGTTGAAGTCCCCAAAGACATTCCTGCAGTCGAATGTAAACAACAACCAGAATGAATGAAGCAAACTTCAGAAGTGTCTACAGTTAATGTAGAATGATTCCAGATCAGTCACTGTCTGTCCCCACCAGTAACTGAGGTTCATCCTGTTGCGCATTGGATAATTATTCCAGGTAACTGTGTTTTTAAAATGAAACACATACAGTAAGTCTTAGGCACCATGCATTCATTACACAAATCTAGTCAAAGATTTACATTAATTTGCCCCAAAATGTAATGGTTTAATGAATTGTTCATATTTAGTCAAATAAAGTAATATATTATGTAATAACAGATGAGAAATGTTGCGTCACACAAGATTCAAGGTTCAAGGAAGCACAAAGAGATATGCAAGGTGGAAGACCAGACAGAGTTTGGCTACTCTTTTTAACAATAATGCTTGTTTAAAAAATAATACAGCTAATTAAATGTACTTTCACACAACAAAAGAAAACACAAACAGAGGAGCACATTAACAAATGGACCCTTGAAATATTAAATTGATTGGTTATTTTGACTTGGCCTTGCAAAGGAAGCTTTGCTGTTACAGCGAATCAGTGAATAAAACCTGACTACACTTGGTACTTCATGTTAACAACAGTGTATCCACAGATAGCGATCTGTGGTTACTTTAAAGCAACCTCTTGGATGTATTATGTTGATTTAACTGGCCCCACAGTTCTCTGGGCTACTCTTTTGAGGAGCCTTTTGGCTGATTCCTTGAACTCCTCCGTCTTCAGAACGTATATGATGGGGTTCAGCATGGGAGGCAGTACGGAGGTCAGGGAGAGGTTGAGAATCCGTATGTTGGAGGGGATGTAGGAGACGAAAAGGAAGGTGATATTAATGGGCAGGTAGTAAATGGCCACTAGTATCAGGTGAGAGGTACATGTCTTTATGGCTTTGTGCCTGAAACAGAGGTTGAGGAAGAGGTTGAAAGAAACATAAAAAATATGTTATTTGCATAAATAATTCCTAAAATGTTTATCTTAATCAAAATATATAATTAGTGTGATGATGTTAACAGAAGCACCACTGAGAAAGGATTTGTGTTTGTGGCTTGCAGATACTGGACACAGAAGAGGATGTTTGGGAAGTAAAAATATCCAGCAAAACTCAATTTAAAAATACAATTTAATTCGTTTTTCATAATTGCTTTCTCTATGTAAATATGATGGTCGTTTACCAATAAGGTTACCATGCGGTTTTGCATTAACAACAATGTTTGACATTTTTCATTTGTTTTGTTTTGTTTGTCAATGTCTCTCATCATTATTTAATGCATCTGGCAGGGAAAAATCACCACTCATGCTGGTAAAAGTAAAAGATATGTTGGGGAGTGTTGAAAAGGTTAGGGATAGCATTTTCTTACACATGAAGAAAAAGAACAGGTTATTACAGGTATATAGCACAGATCAGTACTCCTTCTCACCTGTCCTGGGGAAGTGTGATGGTGAATAGGGCATTGATGATACAAATGTATGATGCTATGATGAAGATCAACGGAATAAAAAATATTATATAGGGGATGAGGTTTGACATCACACGGTTTGGGAGCACATCGGAACAGGGAGCCGCCAGACTGTACAGAGGATAATGGTCACAGAAGTAGCTGTTGATGATCACAGACCTACAATACAAGACAATACATATATTTACTCTGCATGTATAGGGAAATTGATTATTATTTTACGGCCTCAATTTGTTTTAGCACAAATGCAGCATCAAAGTGCAAACCCTAAGTATGTTTCATCCTGCTAAAGTAGCCCAAAATCTTCACTGCAGTAGCTGCTGTACCATGTTACCAGTGGAAGCTACTGCAACATGAAGTCATTATAGACACAATTCCATTGGTGGTAAAAATCCACCTAGAGTTTATTGATACAATCTACTCTGGGTGGAGTTTGTCCTTCCTTTACGTTAACTGGAGCAGTGCAATTGTCTGCATTGTGTGAGGGAAACCACTAAGTTTAGTGTGCTCACTATGAGACAGAATTAACTTGCATTACTGTAATCAATATCAGCGTGACAGCTAAATCACTTTACTTGTATTTTTTCACTGAACCAATGTATGTCTAATGTTTGTTTTCTTTGTCATGTCACCTCAGGGGCTTCATAACTATCTTAATGTGACAAGGAACAGGAATGTGTCTTTAATTTTGTTTTCATCCCATTGCCAGTTTAAGATTGAAACCGGTAAACATTTTTGCTACAGTTCTACCTCATTAACTGATGAGATACTCACCCACAGAAAGAGAGGCGTGTGATGAATGCAATAGGCATCAAAGAGATGAACACAGCCAACGTCCAGGCAACACCGGTCAGCTGAAACATGGACCTGTGACTCACTAACATGTGGTACCTGTAGTGGAATTAAGAGGTTAAATATTTAACAGATGCTCGTATCCTGAGAGAGTTACTGTAGTGAGTGCACACATGAATTGGGTCGTCGGCTGATATTATATCCTTACTGTTATTATATATACTTTATCCTTTTATAAAAACTGTGTTTTAAGTTATTTAGTGTTCAGTTTGTTTATTTTAAAATACTGTAATTTGTTAATTCCACTGGAGGTAAATATCAACATATACTGAATTCCAATGAATGTAATTATTTCATTGGATTTAGTATCTGAGACCTGAGTGGGAGGCAGATGGCCACCAGTCTGTCATAGGCGAGGATGATGAGGTTGAAGGACTGCATCATGAGGAAGATGCCAACAAAGAACTGGTTGGCGAGGCATTGGTTGTAGGAGATGAACTGTCTACTGAACAAGAACATATCCAGGACATTGGGGACCAGAGCTGTTGTCTCACATACATCTGTTAAGGCCAGGTTGAACACAACAATGTACTTGGACCTGTAAGGAAAACATTACCTGATTGTTACTATATGGAAATGTTGAATCAGTGTTTTTAGAATGAAAACGTATAGTTGACAGACACAGGACATTAATCTGACCCAAGAAACACAAAACATTACCTTTGGGAAAAGCATATCTTATATAATATGTTGTTATAACATGTTGTTTCACCATGATTTAACATCTACATGGTCTGTCGGTGAAATACTATAACGTGCTGAATTATTTGGCTAAATATATTGTTGTGATACATTAGCATTATTTGACTCTGCATAACATATGAACGTGTAATTTGGGTGGATTAACCCTATAACAATAATCACACAGAAGGTAGAAAATCATTAAGAGCTGTAGTTCATTTGCAATCTTTAAACAAAAAGCGGTAGGCCAAATCACTAGACCCTAAAGTACTTTTGATATATTAGTCGTTTTTAGCCCTGAACTGATGGGGGGAATCTGGAAGGTCAGCAGGCAGAGATTGGTCTCCAGTAGACCATGTTATTCTCCCAGTCCCTCTTGTGTGTTATTGTTTGTCAGGTATTGGGGCGGAACTAAATGTAGAATTAACATTCAGACTGATGAATTAGATGTGCAGAATGCTGTATAGTGTTACTGCCACAGATTCACATTTTTATATTCAATGAAATTAAAAGATGCAGGCCGCTTTAAGGAATTTTAACCCACAACCCTGTCATTAGAAACTGCATCATTTTAACAAGTAACTACTCAGGATATAAGAGAACTGATTACCTGTGGAGCCTGTGGTCCATGGAGATGACAAACATGACGAAGGTATTGCCCATCTAGAACCAATACACACGTACATTTAAATACTTCATATACAATTGATCCCCCAAAATTATTATTATTAATTATGTTTTTCAAA
The DNA here is from genome assembly GCA_016801125.1 of Novumbra hubbsi. Lineage (NCBI taxonomy): Eukaryota > Metazoa > Chordata > Actinopteri > Esociformes > Umbridae > Novumbra > Novumbra hubbsi. The sequence goes on along the minus strand of JACXGK010003293.1, from coordinate 19,296 downwards.
AATAGCAATGGCACCAAAACAGTTGGCACTAAAGTATATAGATATACTATATATATATATATATATATATATATATATATAATATACTTAGGTGTGCATGTTGTATTGAAGTAAAATATTTTCCAGCTTTTTAACTGGACAAACTAGGTGACGCTTACTGCATGTGAACTTACTAGAGCAGAGCTATTTATTAACCCCTGGACCAAAGCTATGGACTAACCAGAGAGATAATGTATACAAAACAGAGGAAGACATAGTAGTATTTCACTTGGGGGATCCCTATAAAACCACTGATGTAGAAGAAAGGGGGTCGAATGATGGTGGTGATGTTCTCTGTCTGGTTGGGGTCAGAGGTCAGGAAATTCATCCTGGTGTTGTTATCAGTTCTATCTTGCTGGTGAGAAGCAGGAAAATACATGAATCCAATAATGCATCATTACACATCGGTAAATAAAAACATTGATACGTTTCTTAAAGCTAATTCTTTAGTTTTATTTTATCTAGACTGTAATGAATGCATCAACAATGTGGAGATATTTTTTTAAGTTCAATATTAAATAATATTGAAAAATATTAACATACAGTACTTCTCATTTCATACTGTGTACTACTATATTCAATGCAGTTGCCCTGAGCACTTGTTGACATTTCACATCCATTACCAGCTGCTTATAAAGTACACACATCTCAACTGCGGAGTGAGAATGGAGAAAACATTAATAAAAGGGATATACTTCAAAACACATATATCAATAAATATGTTAAGAAATTTTGAATATTATTATTTATGTAATCACAATTTATTTGTAAAGCACTTTCTATGAAGGCAGTTGTCACTGAGTGTTTCTAATGATATAAAATGAATGATACAAGAAATAAAAATGTTAAACTGATGTTCCCTCCGCTAGGTAAACTGCTACCTGGTAAACCCACAATACAGTAAAAAGTCTTACATGGTAGAACCACATACTCTGTTAAATGTGTCTTACCTGGTCTTACTATGCTCTACAACAGCGGTGTGATGATATGTGTTGGACTGGAGACCAACTTGAGGCTTTGGCTCTGACACCACCTCCTCTATTATACCTGCAACCCAATGCTATATCCCCAGTGGGGTGTTACCTCTAGTACACTCTATACGACACAAGTCACATGTAGTTCATTTGTGTATAAACTGATCAAGACTATTGTTATAGTTTTACAGGCAGAATGACTGATATATATATATTTTTTAATTGGCCCTTTCAAATGCACCAAATAACAGGGTTGTTCTGATCAATGACATTTTTATGACATGGCACAAGTCATCTATGCAGTAGCATTAGAGAAAGTTTATTAAACTAACCACCTTCATAAGCTCACCTTGCATCTTGGTCCCGTTCATTCATTCACCCCGACATCACAGTAGCAGCCATTGCAAAAAAAGGGTAATGACAATTTGAAAAGGTATTAACTATTTTAAATATAAGTATTAGTGCGTATGAATGGTACATTTAAATGTGAACGTGCATAGAATGTCATAAGAGCAGTGAAATGTTCATGTGATCCATATGATCTTAGATCAGTGATGCTGGATCAGACTATCCACCATTGTTATTCTCAAATATGGGACACCCCGCCAGGCATTCGGTAAGGTGGATCACACCTCCGACCTTCTCCTCCTAACCTACAGATAACGTTTTTTGGCAGTTCAACGCTGAAAAAGTGACTGGGGGGTGTTCTGTGTAGCTGCGGATGGAGACATAGTTGAATACACAGACTCGGCCTCAGCGTATATCTACAAGAGCATTGATGATGTCGTAAAGGTTGGAAATTTCCCCAACCAAAAGCCCTGGGTTATTAGTTATATACGTGCTAAGCTCAGAGCACGGTCATCTGCCCATAAATCCGGGGCCCAAGAGGCTTTGAGGTGGTCCAGATATGACTTACATCAGAGATACAAAAGGAAACTACAGGGACAAGTTGGAAGCCAACTAGTTGGAGTCTGACTGAGGTCTAACAAAAAATGACTTTACCCCATTACTCAGCAGTCCAATCAGTCTGTCCCTGATGTTTTTCCTCAAGAGAAGTGGCTTTTATGCCGCTCTTCTTGACACCAGGCCATCCTCCAAAAGTATTTGCCTCACTGTGCCTGCAGATGCACTCACACCTGCCTGCTGTCATTCCTGAGCAAGCTCTGCACTGGTGGTGCCCCAATCTTGCAACTGAATCAAATTTAGGAGACAGTCCTGGCGCTTGCTGGACTTTCTTGGGCGCCCATGAAGCCTTCTTTACAACAATTCAACCTCTCTCATTGAAGTTGATCCGATAAATTTTTTATTTAGGTGAAATCTTACTGGATATGTTTTGAAGGTGAAAGAAAGCTGACTTGGTGATAGATTTGATGTGAGGCTCGAAGGAGAGAGTTGGATCAAAGATTACTCCAAGATTACGAACATCAGAAGATGGGCAGATGGAATAGCCTTCAATAGACAACAGAACATCACCAACTTTCTTTAGAAGATCCTTGGAAGCTTCCACCATGACCTCGGTTTTATTACTACTACGTTTGAGTAAATTAGCGGTGATCCAGTTTTGATGTCTGATCAGTATTGAGAGTGGTTGGTGCGAGTTGAGTTTGGTGTTAATGTAATTCTAAGTGTCATCTACATAGAAGTGGAAATGAAGACCATGTTGTTGAATAATCTGTCCCAGGGGTAACATGTAGAGAGAGAAAAGAAGGGGTCCAAGCACCGAACCCTGAGGCACACCTTGGTAGACAGGGTTTGATTCACATGATTGGAGCCAGTCAAGCACCGAACCACCTACGCTTCACATTGTTTCCATGCGATCAAGAAGAATAGCGTGGCAGGCAGTGTTGAAGGCAGCAGAGAGGTCCAAGAGGATGACATTATTGAGATGTTGAGAGATTGAGAGAGATTGAATCAAGAATCAGCAGCAATGCCAGACAACATCAGATTGCAAGGAATAATTCACTGTGTTCACCACAAGAGGGCACCGGGAAGGCATGCAGGCTTTGACCAGGGATGTAGCCATGGGATCCAGTGAGCAGGTGTAGGCTTTTGCTCTGGTGATCAACTCTGTAATGTAGGTTTCATCGACAGCAGAGAAGGTGGATAAACAGCAGTCCAGTGGGAGGGTTGCAGAGTTATAGTTGAGCCAGAGACAGTGTGGAGGATAACGGAAGTTGTTGGTAAGTAGACTCAATCATAGATTGAAAAAAAACTCCAGAAACAAATTTTGTGCAGAGTCATTGTAAGGGGAAGAATCCAGGGGCCGAAGTAGCCAGTTGATACCGGAGAAGAGAGTTCTCTGGTTTTCTTTTGCTGGTATTTATGAGGTTGAAGTTGTAGAATGAGGGACCAGACCTTTTATAAAGCCTCTCCAGTTGAAGGCCAGTGGACTTCAACAAACACAGCTCAGGGGTAATCCAGGGAGCAAAGAGACACACTTGGTTTTCAGGGGGGCAACAGTGTGAAGGGTAGAAGAGAGGAGCGCGTCGTAATGAAACACCAGCTGCTCAGCACAGGAGGTTGAGTGAACCATGCTGTGGCTTGTTTGGAGCCTGTTGTCTAGAACAGACTGACAGACTTAACGTTTTAGATGTTGCTTGGTTAGAGGTACAGCTACATTCCACAGGATGGCAAGATGGTCAGAAATGGCTAGATCTAAGTCACGTACATTTGAGGGGGGAAAACTTGTCAAGCATACCAGGTCCAGAACATGGCCTTTGTTATGTGTGTGAAACTGTACATGTTGTGTGAAATTAAAACAGTCCAGAAGAGATAGGAAATCAGCAGCAAAAGTAAAAACGTCAGCGTCAACATGAATGTGAAAATCCCCCAGTGTACATGGTGACACGGAGCAGACAGATGTGAGGATCTCTGAAAGCTCTGAGATAAAAACAGAGGAAGGTTTGGGTGGATGGTAGATTAAAAGAGTTAGCAGGGGTTGATGTTAGACCAGCCCAAAAGCCAGACATTCAAATAATGTAGCATTGGAAGTCAGGAGGGTCTTCACTCTATAGCCACTGCGGAGGATAACTGCAAGCCCACCACTTCGACCGACGGAGCGAGCTTTATGCAGGTAATTGTAGCCCAATGGTGTAGCTTCATTAAGTAACAACAAGTGATTTGGCTGCTGCCATGTTTCTGTTAAGAACATCACATCAATATCCTTTTCCATGATTGCATCACGTATTTGTAGTGATTGATTATTGAGAGATCGGATGTTCATCAGAGCAAATGAGGTGGATTTAATCTGTGTGAAGGTGAGCTAGGGTGCAGAGCGCTAACAACCTTCTCCAATGCTTGCAGGGAATTGAGATTAGCCCCTAGGCAAGCATTTTGGTGGATAGTGGGGAGCCGCACCCTCGTCCAGATCGAGAAGATATTGCAGTCCATTGACCTGTTGTAAATATATTTCTCCTGCTAGCCCCAAGTCACAATGTGCATTTAGAGAGAGTGGGGCATTTAGCCGGGCAGGCTTAATACAAAACAGTACAGCGCAAGAGTGCCTAAGCATATGTTCTTATAAGTGATTATTTAAAGTGGTTTTAGTATCAAATTAATTATGTTAACTCTGTGTTTGCTCCTCTCCATTTTTGACCTCTAAAAAACAGTTTAACCCACAAAACAGGAGAATATCTTATTATTAGGAGGCCTATATGTTGATCTGCCATAGTTTTTACATGTTCTTGAATAATTATAGCCTTTTATGCCAGGACACATAGGAAGCAGTCTGTGATCATAACCAACCATTACACAGTCTTCTATCCACCGATAAAAAAGGTTTATCCTACATAATATTTTGAATGTTCCAACCTCCCCTATGGTCCATGGGTGTATCGAATCTATGACAGTCACGTGCATTTCCCTTCAGGAGGTGTGGCCTGGATGGGCAGGGCCTATCACTAATGGCCACCTATTGTTGTGGTTCAGCGTTAGTCAGCACTAACGACACCAACTCCTCTCTCATTCCTGCAAGCTGTTTGTATTTAAATTTGTTTCTATTTCTGCGAAAAGGCGGCTAACGGTCACAAGTGTCTTGCTGACATCTTACATTCTGACTGAAATCGTGGTTCCTCTTTGCTCGCTAACAGAGCTAATATGCATTCACAAGCCACTCATTATTCTTTGCATCACCTCTTTACAATGATAACACAAAATAATAATGAATTTGGACTTTTCAATTCCTTTAATTTAGATAAAGTAATTAAAGACTTTCAGGAGCCACAGACTCCTTGTATTTAATACATTTGAGGACCTTTGAGGCGTCTGTTTCTCAAACTAGACACTAATGTATTTGTCCTCTTGTCCAGTTGTGCACTGGGGCATCCCACTCTGCTTTCTATTCTGGTTAGGACTGTTTTTTGCTGTTCTGTGAAGGGATTAGTACACAGTGCTGTATGAGACCTTTAGTTTCTTAGCAATTTATCATATGCATAAGCCTTAATTTCTTCGAACAAGAATAGACTGGCGAGTCGGGAGAAAATTCATTGTTTCTGGCAATTTTGAGCCTGTAATCGAACCCACAAATGCTGAGGCTGACGCCAATAAAGGTTTTCAAAAGAAAAATCCAGCTAATACATTTACTTAGCAATGTATACACTATAATTCTGATCAATTGTATGTTATTTTAATGAACAGAAAATGTACTTTTCTTTCAAAAACAAGGACGTTTCTAAGTGACCCCATACTTTGGATTGGTAATGTATGTAATAATGTGTTTTGATCTTGTATTTCATTTAAAAAAGAAATTATGTTAAAATAGTTCGGTAATAAACTAAATAAATGGATTAAATTAAGTTATAAGAAAATGTAATGTACAAATAATACACACAACATTTTAACTTCAGGTTGACTTTACTGGACCCACAGCCCTGTGGGCTACATTTTTGATCAGCTTCTTGGCTGATTTCTTGAACTCCTCCGTCTTCAGAACGTATATGATGGGGTTCAGCATGGGAGGCAACACTGAGGTCAGGGAAAGGTTGATAATCCTTACATTAGTCGGTATGTAGCTGAAGAGAAGGTAGGTGATATTAATGGGCAGGTAGAATATGGTGACTAGAATCAGGTGAGAGGTGCACGTCTTTATGGCCCGGTGTCTGAGAAAGAGGGAGGGGTTGGAAATAGATAAAAAAATATGGTACCGTAAATTATACTGATTGTGCTATAATTCCTCCTCAATAACAACATAAAGTAGACTATAATAGGATACTACCTATCCCAGGGTTTAAGGATAACCTAAGAGACTGCAAATATGTATTTGTAAGTTGAAATTGTTTTTGGGTTGGAAAACAAGAGAGTGAGCTGTTTTGTCATTCCAATCAATATTGTGTTTTAACTTTCTCACTGCCTTCCCAATATAAACGTAATTATAGATTTACCAGTCAAGACCATATGATTGACATTATCAACATGGTCCATTATCTTTCATGGTGATGTATAAATCATTGCTCAGATAAGGCTTTTAGAATTGTTTGGAATGCACAATAATTTTAAGCTAATCGAGTATAGTGAAAAGGTAAGGGATACCATTTCAATAGAACGGCATTCTTTTATTTTATAGATATCATTTTATATAAATTGTTTGGCCATTCATTTTTCAATAAATGTCTATACAGTAGCACATAATTCCGAAGTGAAAACGTTGTGAATATCGTTGCGGGGCCCAGCCAAAGCCAGACTTGAACCCCGGTTTTTCATCAACCAAAAATGTCCAAACTTTTCAGAAGTTTGTTGCTGGCATTCATTTCATAATGTAGTTTTCTCAAAACAAGAATAAATGATTTGCACATCATGGCATTCTGTTTTTATTGCTGCCTAAAAGAAATGTGTTCAATTCTAAAAGGTCCATAACACAAAAAAATGCTAACAAAGTGAAGGATGTTGAATACTTTGGGAATGCACTGAATTTGTCACTGATAAGTATTCCTTCTTACCTGTCCTGCGGACGTGTGACGGTGAAGAGGGTGTACATGATACAGATGTAGGATGCTAGTATTAAGACTGTGGGAATGTAAAACACTAAACTGGGGACAAGGTACGCCATCACAAGATTTGGGAGCACATCAGAACAGGGGGCCGCCAGGCGATACAGGGGGCCGTGGTCACAGAAGTAGCTGTTGATCACCACAGACCTACAAAACAAGAGTTACCTTCAAACAATCCATATGTTACAGGTAACAGAAATGTGTCTAGTTGTCCGAAACTGGTAACCTTTCGGCTACAGGTCCATGTTATTAGCCTCTGAGATGCCTACCCACAGAAGGAGAGGCGTGTGATGAATCCAACAGGGATTATAATAGTTAACACAGCCAACGTCCAGGCAGCACCGATCAGCTGAAACATGGACCTGTGACTCACTAACATGTGGTACCTGTGCAGACAGTGGAGATAAGACATTTAGCAGGTGTTGTCATCCAGAGTGAGTTGCGTTTGTCAGTGCTAGTCAGTGCTAGTCATTGCTAGTCATTGCTAGTCAGTGGTACTTTCTGTTGACTAGAAGAAATTCAGCATTTTTGGATGGGTATTTCTATGGCACAAAATTAATTTGTTCATTATTTCTGGTGAATGTGTTTTTCAACACCATCCCATTTTTACTGCAGCTATATTGTAAACATGTTCTTTTATTACAGTGAAATAATTCACATATCTGGCTCCTAGGAGTATTTCAATCCCACCCTTGTTAGTGTCTTTATTTACACTATTCATCTCATGCCCTAAAACAGACCTGAGTGGGAGGCAGATGGCCACCAGTCTGTCATAAGCGAGGATGATGAGGTTAAAGGACTGCATGAAGAGGAATACGAAAACGAAGAAGAGGTTGGAGAGGCATTGGTTGTAGGAGATGAACTGTCTGTTGAACAGGAACATATCCAGGAGCTTGGGGACCAGGGCTGTGCTCTCACACACGTCAGTGAAGGCCAGGTTCAGCACTGCGATGTACTTGGGGCTGTAAAGTAAAATTATTATATGATAATCGTCACAGGTGCTGCTCTGTTCCATCTTACAGAGGTCACACTATAGAGTTAGTTACAGAGTAAACTGTCACGGTTGTAGTGAGGTGCAGAACCCAATGCAAACATTTTGATAAAGTAAAGAGTGAATTTAATCCAATAAACAAATGGTACAAACTACACAAACAGTAAATGCAAAGAAAAGGTGCTGTGGGAAACAGCAGAACTGCACTAAAGCAAAATACAAAGAACATGTAGAGCATCCACTTGAAAACTGAATTAAACAAAGACAAACCGTGAGCGTTGCGTAAAACAAACAATAAACCACACAGAGTGTGGTGAAAACCCTAACCTAAGTAGGCTCCCTAATCAGAGTCAACTGAATGCAGCTGCTCTGACTCGGGAGCCCACAGCGGCATGGAGAAGGCTAGAGGCCTCTCCATGGGTCATGCTCTGAAACGGCCAGGGGCCCGCAGCCAGGGCATGACATTAACACTATAGAGTTAGTTACAGAGTTAACACTATAGAGTTAGCTATAGGCCCACTATATGTGGGTGTTCAATTCACTCTGGCATGGAATTCCTTGTTCTTCTGGGTACTCATAGATTTGTCACCCATCAACATTTTGTTTATGTAAGATGCTTCAGGTTGTTTTGCGGATTTTCCTCCAAACCAAGTCGGTTTGTCTGAATGCATGTTGTGAAAGTGTTGAATTCTAATGGGATTTGCCAGTCAATTTACAAATCAGCTTAATTTGAGATGTCAACAGGCTGGAATATTTTGTATTTTTATTAAAAATGTGTTATTCTTACCTAAGATTAGCTATGACGTTCTTGATCAAAGATGTCAGAATCATATGTTTGTAGTTGGGTGTGGTGCCTTTGTTTGGTTTGAGTTTGGGCAGTAAGAAGTCACCCAAGACTTCAAGGAAGTGTCCGTCATCACAGCCATGTCTTTGTCTCATGTCCCTGTCTCATGTCCCTGTCTCATGTTCTTGGTGGGGAACGTGGGGAAGGTTTGTATATGTCCATACCTTTAGGCTCTTAATATGCACATTTATTTCAATGGGTCTAAATAGTTCATATTACATTTTACATTTGTTATTCAATTGTAGGTCACTTATATTTTTGTAAATTAACCACAATATAAAAGACAGGTAGAGAAATAAACAATGTGAAAACATGTGAAACAAACAATTTTAAATACAGCCTATTGAGAATGTGGCAACTGTAATGAGCTTAGATATATGTGATGTGTTTTAGACCCTGCATTAGAGTATCAATAGGCTGTATGAGATGTACATGCTGTATATTATTATTACAACTGTGATGTACATGCTGTATATTATTATTATTACAACTGTGATGTACATGCAGTATATTATTATTACAACTGTGATTTACACGCTGTATATTATTATTAAAACTGTGATGTACATGCTGTATATTATTATTGCAACTGTGATTAGCATGCTGCTATTCAGAATGTGTTTCCGTTGAGGATTGCAACCCACAACCATGTTATTACAGCCAGCATGATGTTAACAAGTGACCAACGCAGTTTATAAGAGGTCTGACTACCTGTGGAGATTCCGGTCCACATAGATGACGATCATGATGAAGGTATTGCCCATCTAGACCCAAAACAGACACACACATTTTGAAAAATGTTTGAAGTCTGGCAAAAAACATAGCCCTGGCATTCTAAAGGGCGTGGTTGAGATTTTCTTGAGGACATCATCCATCTTAAATAATAACACACATGTTTTATTTTTGTAATAATGTGAACACTTTGCCTCACTGATCACATGTGAATCACTGGACCAGGGCTAATTAATAACCTGTGGACCAAAGCAAAAGACTAACCAGAGAGCTGATGTATACGAGGGAGAGGAAGACATAGTAGTACTTCATGTGGGGGATCCCCGTAAAACCACTGATGTAGAAGTAAGGGGGTCGGATGATAGTGGTGATGTTCCCCCTCAGGCTATAGTCAGAGGTCAGGTTAGTCATCCTGACCGGTGGTGTTATCTGTTCCCTTCAGCTAGTAATAATCTGTGAATATACATTAACCATTAATTACATTATTAGAAATATATTGAGACATTACATCATGCTTGCTCTGTTGATGTGAAAACCATAATGCCTCTGAAATTCCCCGGCATTTATCTAATTCAACAGATATATAAATATAAATTTATATATATAATTATTATGATATATAATATAAAGAGATAAAATGTTGCATACACTGTTATTCAATTTGTTACCAGCCACAAAGTTTTAGGCCACTCAATTCAAATATGAGAACCTATTTGAATATAAACACTTTCTTAAAAATGAAAGATAAAGCAAAGAGTATGCCCACTTTCGACCCGTGAACAGAAGCATTTAACCCACACAGGGCAGATCCCAATTAAAAAAGTGCTATTCTACATCAATCTACATACTGTATAAAATGTCTCACCTGGCCTTACCACAGTCAATCTTCAGTAGTCTGATGATGGGTGTTGGATTACTGACCAACTTGTGGTCCCGGCTCTGACACCACCTCCTCTCTTATAGCTGAAACCCAATGGTGAAATAGTGAGAGGCTTTTCCCTCTGGGCCACCGTACATGTGTGTGGTGTGGAGAGCCAGCTAAGTGTTAGCTGTATTGTTGTGTTTTCAGTTGTTCTCACATCCTTCATTAGCTAATTTGCCACAAGCCATTCTCCTTTGTTTCTTTGAGGTAACACAATATTTGTTTCAGAGTTTTCAGTTAAGAAATAGAGGGACTGCAAATATATATTTGGAAAAAAGTTATTATAATAAATTTGTTTCTGTTTTTGTTTGTTTTGCTTTTGTATTTGTGGGATTACCTGAACACTATATTCGGAAGACCTCTGGTCTCATTATTAAAGCTGTCCAGCTTGTTTTTTGTGTTGTGGAGATTGCTGTCAACTTAGATGACAAACATGATATAGGTATTACCCATTAAGACCAAATACAGATACACACATTAACACACTGTCACGTTGCCGTCCCAGGACGGGCCCTCCTCTGATCGCTTGGCGATCCGGCGTTCGACGTCGCCGGCCTTCTAGTCGCCATCGTGTGTGTTTTGTCCTGTTTCCCCCATGTCCTGTGAACGCATCCCTCCCTGATTCCTAACAGGTGCCACCTGTTACCACGGTATATCAGCCCTTGTGTGTCTAGTCTCTGTGTCCGTGATTGTTACATGTTACGTGTTGTAGGAGCAGTGGTTCTCCATAGCCTTGTAGGCATATTTCATTTTTTGTGCACAGCGGTCTGAATAAACGACCTTCTGTTTTGCCACTCCTGCACCTTGGTCCAGTTCATCGCCACACGTTACACACACATTGGTGAGTGACAGAACCATGCGCGTAAATTTTTTAAGTAAACAGTGAATTTATTTAAACACAAAAACAAAACAGAGTAAACAGCTAAACAAATAACTAACAAAACATCAAACACACTGTGAATGACAGACGAACATGTAATGTATCCACAGAGACTGGGAAAACAAACAAAACATGACCGTGAACGTAGGCAGTAGCACAAACAATAAACCAACCTAGTGTGGAAAAAAACCTAACTTAAGTAGGCTCCCCAATCAGAGGCAACTGACAACAGCTGTCTCTGACTGAGGAGCCCACAGTGCCTAGAGTAAGACAATGGAGAACTGGCCCGTGAGGCAGGGCACGGGGGACTGGCCCGTGGGGCAAGGTACGGGGGACTGGCCCGTGGGGCAGGGCACGGGGGACTGGCCCGTGGGGCAGGGTACGGGGGACTGGCCTGTGGGGCAGGCAATGGAGAACTAGCCCGTGGGGCAGGGCACGGGGGACTGGCCCGTGGGGCAGGCAATGGAGAACTGTCCCGTGGGGCAGGGCACGGGGAACTGGCCCGTGGGGCAGGCAATGGAGAACTGGCCCGTGGGGCAGGGCACGGGGGACTGGCCCGTGGGGCTTGAGCCGGGATGAAGGCGCGACGTGGGGCAGGTGCCGGGACGATGACCCATCGTAGAGCAGGTGCCGGGACGATGACCCGTCGTGGAGCAGGTGCTGTGGCGCCAGTGGTTCGCGTATCAGGACCTGGGGGGCAGGCAGGGCGACGAGCAGACGCTCTTGCGGAGGCATCCTGTGTGTCAAGCCCTCGCCTGAGGTGCCTGGCCAGCCCGCTCCATCACCAGGGAGACAGACGGGAGCCTGTGTCCAGCGTAGGCAGGGACAGGTAGTGAAACTTCCTGGACCTCCCCTTAGGTTCCAGCCATGGCACCCCAGGGGACCCTGTTAGCCCCCCCCAAAAACTGTTTGAGGGGGCCCCTGGGGTGCAGCCGGGCTGGGTGCCGAGGTGACCCATGGAGCTCGGGTGAAAGGTGAATTTCTCTACCCCCTATTGACATCCCAGCCTGGATCATCATCGGGGAGGACCCAGTCCTCGTACTCTGCCCCTGAATCATCGGAGGAGAGGTAGTCGGATCCCTAATTTTCTTTTCTAACTATACTCCCCTCTCCTCCGATGCTGCTTGCTTGCTTTGGTGGTTTATTCTATCACGGTCTTGGTGAGTGACGGAACCATGCGCGTAAATTTTTTAAGTAAACAGTGAATTTATTTAAACACAAAACAAAACAAACATGAACTGTACACGAAATGAAAGGTGCTGGAGTACTTGTTTTCCCCACTGTATGTCAAAAAGTAAATGTAAAGTAAAAGAAATGTGATATTTTCAAATACTTTCACATGGTAGCTTCCGCTTAAATGATCGCACTATATCCAGTGCATCCAAAAAGTATTCACAGCATTTCACTTTTTCCTCATTTTGTTATGTAACAGCTGGATGAAACAAATATATATTTTTTCTCTAAATTCTACACACAATACCCCATAATGATAACATGAAATATGTTAAGCAATATTAGAAATTAAAAATGATCACATGTACAGAAATATTCACAGCCTTTGCCATGACACTCAAAATTGAGCTCAGGTGCATCCGGTCCCACTGATCACCCTTGAGATGTTTCTACAGCTTGATTGGAGTCCACAAGTGGTAAATTCAGTTGATTGGCTATGATTTTGAAAGGCACACACCTGTCTACATAAGGTTCCACAGTTGACAGTGCATGTCTGAGCACAAACCAAGCGATGAGGTCCAAGGAATTGTCTGTAGACCTCTGAGACAGGAGGCACAGATCTGGAGAAGGGTACAGAAGAAATCCTGCAGTATTGATGGTCCCATGTAGCACAGTGGCCTCCATTTTCCGTAAATTGAAGAAGTTTGGAACCATCAGGAACCAAACTTGTCTGAGTTGGTCAGACAATGAGAAACAAAATAATCTGGTCTGATGCAACAAAGATTGACTTCTTTGGCCTGCATACCAAGCATCATGCATGGTGGCAGCATCATGCTCTGGGGATGTTTTTCATCAGCAGGATCTGGGAGACTAGTCAGGATTAAGGGAAAGATTAATACATCAATGTACAGAGACATCCTTGATGGAAACTTGCTTCAGAGAGCTATAGACCTCAGACTGGGGCGAAGGTTCATCTTCCAACAGGACAACGGCCCTAAGCACACAGCCAAGATAACAAAGCTCTGTGAATGTCCTTGAGTGACCCAGCCAGAACCCAGACTTGAACCCGATTGAATATCTCTAGAGAGATCTTAAAATGGCTGTGCAGCAATGCTCTCCACTCCACTAACCCTGATCAAAAAATGGGAGAAACTGCACAAAAATAGATGTGCCAAGCTTCAAGCATCATACTTAAAAAGACTTGATGCTGTAATTGCTGCCAAAGATGCTTCAACAAAATATTGAGCAAAAGCTGTAAATACCAATGTACATGTTTATATTTTAGTATTTTTTTTTTGCAAATCTATAAAAAATATATTTTTTACACTTTGTCATTGTGGTATTTTGGGTAGAATTTTGAGGAAAACATTTTTGGCATCAATTTTGGAATAAGATTGTAACATAACAAAATGTAGATAAAGTGAAGCGCTGTAAATACTTTCGGAAGGCACTGTATACAGTACAATTCAAAAGTTTGGAAACACCTACTATGAAATAACACAGATTGAAACATGTAGTGCCAAATAATTCCAGCTGTCAAGCAACCAAAAACAAAACAAAATACATTTACATGTTTTATTCTTCAAACTTCTCTCTTTACCTTGATGACAACTTTAAACTTTTTTAACTGGAATGCATTGGGCGTACTGTAAAGTATGTTGGAGGAGGGATAATGGTCTGGGGCTGTGTTCCAGCATCTGGGATAAGCCCCTTTCTTCCAGTGAAAGCTCATTTTAAGTAAATGTTTGGGTAAAATAAAATGTTTGTTATAATCTATAAACTACTGACAACAGTTCTCCCAAACAGTCTCAGTCTGCTCTGAACAGTTGATGTTGAGATATGATTGTTATTTGAACTCTGAGAAGCATTTATTTAGGCCACAATCTGATGTGCAGTTAATTCTATTCTTAAAAACGTAACCTCTACAGTAAAGGGAACTCTGGGTATTTCTTTCCTGGAATGGTCCTCATTGTGCTTGATGGTTTTTTCAATTTCATCTAAAACAAACATTCAATATTCATATTTCCTGAAGACAAACTTTTTTTTCTATTTTGTTATTTGGTTATGAGTACCTCCTGCGCTAAAACCTTGTGCTGTATATAATAAAATTAAACCAGTCAAAGAAAGATTCAAATTGTGAGAAACTAATACATTTCGCAAAACTGGTTTCATTATGTTGACATCAGTGGACCCACGTTTCTCTGTGCTACTCTCTTAAGCATCTTCCTGGCTGATACCATGAATTCCTCAGTCTTTACAACATAAATAATGGGGTTCAGCATCGGAGGCAGTGCCGAGGTGAGGGAGAGGTTTATCATCCGTATGTTGAGGGGTATCAAGTAGACGAATATGTAGGTGATATTAATGGGCAGGTAGTAAATAGCCACTAGTATCAGGTGAGACGTGCAGGTCTTTATGGCCCTGTGTCTGAGAAATGAGATGTAGAGAGAGATGTGGGAAGAGATATACAACAATATTGACAATACACTTCATAAAATAATAAGAATACATAGTAATTTTTTTGTTTATAGACATATTTGATGAAACAGAAGGCCATTTTATTCTTAAAGATGTCCTGTAAGTGTCCTGTAAGCAATTGTTGTTATCTGATTAAAAGGAAGAAAAGTGCATTTACTTGATAATTACATGATATTAATTTCAAAGTATTACTTATGAGGCATAATTTGAAATGACACATATGTATTCCCACAATTCACAGAGCAAAATACAAGTCACATGGTTTTTGGTACTCTTTGTAGACCTCAGAGAGTTTCTCTACAGATTTTAGAGAACCTGCCTGACGGACAACACTTTCTGTAGCACTCCATCTACTAGGTTTTTATGGTAGAGTGGTAGACTGTTTGGGATTGAGGGAATGATGAATGGAGCTAAATGCAAAGACAAATTAAGAGAACCTGATCCAGATTACACAAGACCTCAGACTCGGGCAAAGATTCATCTGTAAGTACTTCAACAACTTAAAGCACACAGCCAGGGCAGTGCTGGAGTGAATTTGGGTCACTGTAAGTCCTTGAGTGCACTTCATCCCCACATCTGTGGGGAGTCCTAAATATTGGAGTTCAGCATCTCACCCTATTCAGTCTAAAATAAAGGGTGAAGATCTGCAAGCATGAATAGAAAAAACGTTCAAATCTGGTACAGTCATACTCATAAAGATTTAAGGCTGTGTTTGATGCCAAAAGTGCCTCAAAACGGTGCTGAATAAAGGGTCCATGACCTTGATTTTATTTTGACATTTAACCCCTACCATTAAACTCGATTAGAGCACCATTTTGGTATGACCATAGACTCAACCAATCACAAATTGATCAGCAATGGTTGGAACCGTTTTGATTCTCCCTTTTGTGGAGTTTTTTGTGTTCATGACCATTTGCAATATATTAAAAGTCTTTGTGGCAATGAATTAATTAGTGTTGTTGATTTTGGCACACGTTCACTGACAGAAAAAAGTGGGGGAAACACTGTAGGAAATTAGAACATCTCACAGAGCACAGCAAAGTCCTATAATAAGAATCGTGGAGAATACGGCACAACTGCGTATCTGTCTAGAACCATGTCTGAGTATGCAGACTAGGAGTGCAAAGGTGACACCAAAAGCCACATTGCAACTCCAAAGGTGTTACTGTCTTCTACAGCTGAGCATGGACACTCTGTGCTTAGATCAACACCAGTCGGCGTGCTTTACAAAAGGAAAAGGGAAAGTGAGCAAAAACTTGGCTGCGTTTCCAGAATCCATGTGGGAGAGCAAGTGGAAGAAGAGTCTACCATCTGAAGACCAATATAGAGTGTTCCCTCAATGGCACATGCCTGAAAATGCACATCATCCTGTAAACCCCACCCTACCGTGAAGCATTAAAATGGAAGCACCATGTTATGGGGATGCTTCTCTGTGTAAGAACCCAAAAGGTTTGTGAGGTTAGAGGGCAAAAAGGATGCAGCAAAGTACAGAGAAATCCGGGAAGATAACCTGCCAAAATTAGATAAAGACCTGGGAGAGTATTATTTCAGCAGGACAATTATCCCAAACATGCAGACAAAGCCAAATTTGAGTGGTTTACAAACAAAACGGTAAAGATTTTACAATGACCCATTCAATACAAGATGCGTAAAGAATTGAAAAATGCTGTTCACCAAAATTCCCCAACTTGACAGAGCTCAAGCAATTTTGCAAAGACGAATAGAGTACTGTTATCCTGGTGTGCAAACCTGGTAGAAAGCTATTCAAATATGCCTCAACCAACTGACTAAAGTTTGGGAAGATCTGTACTATAAATTATTTTCTCTTTTGTATTCTAAACAATTGTAGATGTTTTAAGCCAAAAAAAAAAACATGTTTAAGTCCAAGAGGAATGATTTTTTTTAAATGCCATTTAAGGGTCACTGTATTATTGCTAAAACTTTAACCGTGCAATTACTTGCACAAAGCTATAGGTTTAATACAATACCCCCAACACTGTGTTGCACTGGTAGAATTCCTTCTCACCTGTCCTTGGGAAGTGTGATGGTAAATAGGGCATGGATGATGCAGATGTAAGATGCTACGATTACCACCATGGGAATATAGAAGACAACACATGCGATGAGGTTTGACATCACAAGGTTAGGGAGCACATCAGAACAGGACGCTGCCAGATTGTACAGAGGATAATGGTCACAGAAGTAGCTGTTGATCACCACAGACCTACAAACAAGAAAGTACATAGTCATGGTCCATACGTCACTGTAAACCCAAATGTGTCATCTGATTATTTTGTTCATCTAACTTGCTTCTGGGCTACTTACCTACAGAAGGAAAGGCGGGTGATTAATCCTACAGCAATCAACAGAATTGACACTGCAAACACCCAGGCAGCAACTGTCAGCTGAAGCATGGACCTGTGACTCACTAACACATGGTACCTGAACGGTCAGTTGAAATAAGATGTTAAATATTTAGCAGTTGCTTTTATCCATAGTAACCATAGTAAATGCACATATTCTAGTATGATTGGATTGAGCAGTCTATCGAGACTACCTTAAATTACATGTGCTTTATTTAAGGGTTATTTTGAAGATATATTCAATTATACTGAATGTTGTGCTATATAGGAACTCTGAAACCTGAGTGGGAGGCAGATGGCCACAAGTCTGTCATAGGAGAGGATGATGAGGTTGAAGGACTGCATGAAGAGGAAGATGACAACAAAGAATAGGTTGGCGAGGCATTGGTTGTAGGAGATGAACTGTCGGTTGAACAGGAACGTATCCAGGAGATTAGGGACCAAGGCTGTGCTCTCACACAAATCCGTGAAGGCCAAGTTGAATACTGCGATGTACTTGGGGCTGAAAGGTAATTTTAAGATCACAAATTGTTGCCCAGGGGATATGTTGCTGGTCTGTTTGTGCAAATAAAGAAGACCTTGTTTCGTCATTCATAGACCGACACAGGACATGAACAGCATTGCATTGGAAAAAGTAGAAAACCATAATTTAATATGCAAACTACCAACTGCAGACTAGCCCTCTATAAGTGGTTTTGATTGACAGTGCCCCTGTGACAGTGCCGCTGTTACATAATAATGTTTACTGGCCCCCCTAACAGTACAACTGGCCCCAGCTTGGCCCCCTGGTTGAAATGGTTTTGAACCGCCACTGATCTCAGACCTGTTTCAGTAATAGGTGAAAAAAGTCAAAAAGACATGAAATAAGTTGAACAAAATACACAGATCAGCCATGACATAATGACCAATGACAGGTGAAGTAAATACACATGGCTCGACGACTTGGTCAAAGCATCTCTAAAACTGCAGCTCTTGTGGGGGGTTTTCCGGTCTGCAGCGGTCAGTAAGTGTTCAATTTAAGGAAAAGCTGTGAACTGGCAACAGGGTCATGGTCGGCCAAGGCACATGTAATGGTGGTGTGAGGAAAGAGACCAAGGCGCAGGGAAACCTTCAACAGTGCCGTTTATTGGGGCACACAATAGTTATACGAACAGAAAGATAAACTGGCTGTGGTGGAAACACATATGCCAGCAGACACGCATACAAGTAACAATCACGGACACAGAGACTAGAAACACCAGGGCTTAAGTACTGAGTTAACAGGTGGCACCTGTAAGGAATCAGGGAAGGATGCGTTCACAGGACATGGGGAAAACAGGACACAACACACACGATGGTGACTAAAAGGCCGGCGACGTCGAACGCCGGAAGGCTACGCGAACAGGGGAGGTCCCGTCTTGTGACGGTACCGTGACAGTACCCCCCCCCGACGCGCAGCTCCAGCTGCACGAGGCCGCCGGCCCCGGGCACGACCCCGAGGACGTGGAGCAGGACGGTCCGGACGGCGCCGATGGAAGTCCTGCAGGAGGGACGGGTCGAGAACGTCCGCCCGGGGCACCCAGCTCCGCTCCTCCGGGCCGTAACCCTCCCACTCCACGAGGTACTGAAGACCCCCCTCCGACGCCTCGAATCCAATAGCGATCGGACAGCATACGTAGGGGCTCCGTCGACGTCCAGAGGCGGAGGGGGAGCCTCCCGCACGGCATGCTCCTGGAGTGGACCAGTCACCATCGGCCTGAGGAGAGACACATGAAACGTCGGATTGATGCGATACGTAACAGGTAACTGCAATCTATACGAGACCTCATTGACTCTCCTCAGGACTTTAAACGGCCCCACATACCGCAGGCTCAGCTTCCGGCAGGGCAACCGGAGCGGCAGGTTCCGCGTGGACAACCAGACGCGGTCGCCCGGGG